>JAOBRG010070446.1:0-19143 GCA_027574985.1 Umimayanthus nakama | reverse complement strand
ACGTAACGTAAAGCAAAGTAAAGTACAGTAATGTAAAGTAAAGTAAAGTGAAGTGAAGTGAAGTAAAGTAAAGTAAAATAAAGTAAGGTAAGGTAAGGTAAGGTAAGATAAAATAATGTAAAGTAGCACATTTTCATCCACAGGATGTACTCTCCAATGTGGCCCTCATCACCGACCACAACACTGGCACCGGCCTACTCCTATTGACAAGTGCTTGGGTTCTTTTAAGTCCCCGGTAGAACGCTGAGAGACTTGACCAACGGCTTAACGTCCCTGCCCACGGACGGTGTGGCGAAAGAAAGTCACCCAAAGTTCAACCCTCGACCAGGTAGTCAGAGATCTAACCAACGGCGCTAACCTCGCACACGCATAATGTTAAACTAACTTTAAAGACTGGTGAAAATTGAACAGGACGTTTAATTTGCTGACGAAACATGGTTAAAAGGCAGAATCATCGAAGCATTTTAAGTAACAACACGGAAACCAAAAAAAACCACACAAGTTCAATCGATCAGACCGTATATTGTTCTCTAAGAGAACTGAAGCACTCAGCTCAGTTTACACAAATCTGGATCAGTTTCAAGGCAGCAGAAAGAAAATATTAAGTTTTTGATCCACCTCTTCATATCCGAGAGGAAGAACAGCAGAAACTCTATAGGAACATGAATGTGCAGCGAATGAGGGAAATGATAGTAAATGAGTAACAGTAAATATGAAGACTTGTCGCACGAGACATGAGCAGGAAAGAAGGAAATTGGGAATGCGCGTGGTAAAAGAACAGGAAAAATATAAACACGTGTACGGTGAAAAAGGACAAATGAGAGCAAATGGCTAATAACAAACATGTTGGAAATTAAAGGTAAGTCACTGAAGAAAAGGGTAACGATGAACTTGTGAGAAAGAAAATTAAATGAGGCACAAGAATGGTGAATGAGGGCAAGTGGTAGTGAATGAGTAACTTCAAATATGTATAAATTTGCGGAGGTACGGGTTATGAGAACAAAAGAAAAGAATGGAGACAAGCGTGAGAGAAAAGAGAAAATATGTAAACACATGTATGCCGAATGAGGAAAATGAGTTTGAACGAGTGGAACATGTAAGAAAAGAAGAGCCTTAAAGTCGTAGCTTCTTTACTGATTGTAAAGTCCTTTAGTTCTTACTAATGCTATTTACACCTAATCAGATGATACAAATGCTACAAGGAAACTAGTTTTGTAAACTGTGTCCTTGAAACACTAATGTCGCTAACAATTTTCTCAAGAACTATATACGCTACAGTGCTCATTTAAGACTACATCTTTTATATCTATTTGCTAATTCATTACATTTTCGTTCAAAAAGAAACACATTTCTTTACCTTTGTTAGCTATTTTGCTTCTGAGAAAGACTTGAAATGCCAGCCTTCTACGAAAATTAATTGTGGAAAAAAATTCTGGTGATATTTCATTGTACTTTGTTGGTTAAACCACGGAAAGATGCACCGAATTCGTAAAGCCTTGAGCGAGTGCTCATGGAGTCGACGCACTGCTGGACTGGACAAAAGAATATTTTAAATAGTCGGTGTATGTACCTACGAGACAGCTACATCTTCCCAGCGCCTCTTCCCCATCTAAGGTCGCTCTCCCTAGTCCCTTCTGGCTGGCTAAAAAGAACTGGTTCTGGCGAATGTAAACGGGAATGTCTAAGGTGCGCACGTACGTTTTTCAGTTTATTTTCATTTTTTCCGCGTTTTAGCCGTACCGAGCTCCCTGAACAAAGCCATTCGGGATAGAACCAGCTGTGAGAACTCCTGCGTTCCATTGAAGAACTGAATTGTCGGACCAGCCAGATCGGACAGATTGAAAGCGACCTTAGTATGAAAAATTGCTTTACATGTTTTTAAGATCCATATGTGTGAGTTTACCATATAGTTCAAGATAACCAAAATATTGCTAAATAATTCACTCCGAATTATTTTGTCTCTCAGTAGAAGTGTCTACTACTGACATTAAATACTTACAATTTCAATTTATAAGTTCTTAAACAAGTGAACAGTACAAGAGGTCCTCTATTATAAATATACTACTGTCGACAGAACAAGAAACTTGACAACTTTAAACCCATCAAATTGGTTGGCTCATCTGAAACAGAAAGATGCAATTTGTAATCAGTAAAATGTGTAGCTACAGCAGGTTTGGCAAACATTTGTACTGTCAAAGGTCTTTAAAATACTTAAGACAACTTTCTTATGTGGTAAATGTTTTAACGATAACAAAAAGATAAGAAAAAAAGCATATGGAGTGTTTGGAATACCGAAAGAGAACACACGGAGTGTTTGGTCACCGTATGGAATACCAAGAGATAATACAAATAACATGGAGTGTCTGGTCACCGTATAGAATACTGAAAGATAACACATGGAGTGTTTGGTCACCGTATGGAATACTGAAAGATAACACATGGAGTGTTTGGTCACTGTATGGAATACCAAGAGATAATACATGGAGTGTTTGGTCACCGTATGGAATACCAAGAGATAATACATGGAGTGTTTGGTCACCGTATGGAATACCAAGAGATAACACATGGAGTGTTTGGTCTCTGTATGGAATAATGTACATGATGCAAATATCAATAGTTAAAAAGACAGTGACTGGTACTTTTACCCATAATTCATAGAACTCGAAAACCCTGAAAGGGCTCATAAAAACGCATAGAACAGTTCTAACAACCCCAAACTTAACTTAAGCAATGCTGTTATTACAGGGATGGACTTCCCTAAATCATATGGCTGTTTCGTACCTAGTTACTATTACATTCATAAGATATTGTGGTAAAAGCACACTTGTTATGACCATAAAAAACTTCCCTTTCACTGTATAACACTCATTTGAGTTCTCACCTTCTTTACATTCTTATGAGGCTTCCCCTTAACCATGCCATACAGCACACTTGTTATGACCATAACAAACAGGAAGTAGCTGGAATACTGCAGCCGAAGGTTCACGGTTTGCTCATCCTGGTGGATAATGATTTCTCTTATCAGTATGAACCCAACTGTATAGAATGGTCTCAACCTGATGAATTTCAAAGTTTTCAGAGGCCAGTAAACTTACAATTTGCATTGCTGCAGGGTTTAAAGTTAATGCTGGGATGGCAAGTGCTTTTACTCCATGATCACACCACTCCCCTCGAATGAGAGGTTTGTCATTGCCTCTGCTGTGCATCTGAACCATGGAGTTAACAGCTGTTACATTGCACTCTGGGTTGTCTCTATAATTGATATAAATAATATTATTAGTAATAATAATGATAATAATAGTAACATTAAAAAATTGAAAAAACCACCTAATACTGTTTTCATTTTTTTAAGAAACAATCACCAAGCACTCCCACTCCAATGGAACAAAATTAAAGTAATTTAAACTTAAACAAGAGGCTGTTTTTACAGCCTAACTAGGCTCGAACCTTGTCGTTTGCTTGTTAATCAAAATTAAATTGACTGAAACAATGTATACATGTACTTCGAATACTTCGGCAGGGGAGAAATAAGGGTAAGATATCTCTAAGTACCAAGGTAGAATGATGAAATGAGGGTCTAAGTACCTCTAAGTACCAGGGTACAACGATGACACATAAAACACTTTAGGTAAGGCAAAGTTTACTTGATTCAACAGTTACAGAAGTATAGACCAGAAACGAAATTCCAATACAAAGTCTTTAAAAATTATCTTTCAAGTCTGGGAGTCGTGTTTACAATTGAAAGAGAACAGTCTGTATCCTGCTGTTTCATGGGCTGAGACAAACTTGACTGCCTGTTTTTCTTTAATCTTTATTTCTAGTAAAGTTGTTATGTAACTAATAATGCAAGTGAGAACAGAATTTCCTTTTGTGAAGTGCTAAACTACACAGTCAATAAACAGTCACTAAACAGCTTAATATCTAATCTACCTAACTTCTTAACCAACGCAGTATATCAACATTCAGTGCAGCAAAACGACTGACAAATGAAAGTGTCTGTACCCTGCTGTTAAAATGACATTGAGCAAGAACCTGTGTTTGCTCTTTTTACACAAAACCCATATTGAGATTTAAGGTTGAGGTTCCAATCATTTCATCTGCTGACCCTGGGTCAGTATTGCGATGCTACTAACTGGTGTAACTTGTCGG
Organism: Umimayanthus nakama; assembly: GCA_027574985.1. NCBI lineage: Eukaryota > Metazoa > Cnidaria > Anthozoa > Zoantharia > Parazoanthidae > Umimayanthus > Umimayanthus nakama. The sequence goes on along the minus strand of JAOBRG010070446.1, from coordinate 14,994 downwards.
AAACAGATTTTATCTGTCATTGAGCTCACTATTTTCACTAGCATTTCATCTGAAATTACATGTCTGATCAATTTATAAATACAAAAATACAGCAACTATGATTGTTTTCATTTAGCAAAAAATATCTGTATGTATGTGGTGAGGGAAAAAGCTTAAAAATAGAAATAACAGAAAACATCAACTTCAAACCTGTTTTATGGCCTAAAAAAACTTACCAACAACTTTACTCACAGTGAGGAATCTGATAAGAGCACCAGACCTCCCATGACCAAGGCATGTGGGTGAGTTTAATACAAGCTTAGTGGGATGCCTTAAATTACTGAGAAAAAAGTTGATTACAACCAGATTGCAACAAAAAACAACACAAAACCCTGGTGTCGAATCCTCAACTTGGCTCCCGCCGGACTGAGTTAAATAGTTTGAAAGTACTGTCTTACATTTTACTACTGATAAATGTAATGTGTACAGCACTGCATAAACACAGTGTAACTAAGTGTCGTTTGACCTACACTTGTGAACATCTGGAAATCAATTGAAAGTAATTAGAATATTAACAGCAATCATTATCAATAGTTATTATAGGGAACACTATGAATAATTATTTGTAAGGTTGTTTGGGATTTGATGAGCCTAAGGACCTACCTGTACAGTAGCAACCCTGAGCATGCTTTCCCCCCAAAATGTTTAAATTTAAATTTTTTCATGTAGCATTTTCAAGGGATTTAGGCATAATTCTCTACCCTCTGACACAGAACTAGTGAATACCCTCTGAAGACAACCCTCACTGTTATTAGGTAACATCACACAATACATACAAAAAGTCCAGAGGTGCAACAGCTTTTGGCAGCAGCATCACTGCACAGGTATCGAACTGTTTGTGACAACCCTCTTTTTCATGGCATTCTGTTAAGAAGAGATCAGGTGAGAGGGCAATTATTTCATACTCATAAAGTGATAATATTTATCAGTGCTGGTGAAATGCTTTTCAGATGAAGAAGTTAAGGTATTGTTAGCAAGGTCATAATTTTCTAGCCCAGTCATCTCTCAGAGAGTCAAGGGTGAAGCCCTCTATACCCCTACCCCTACTAAAAATAAGATGGAATGAGTAACATTTTCAAATCTGATAATTAAGAAAGTTCATACAAGTTTGCTTACAATAGATGTTACTGTTCTAAAAATACCCCTCGGCTAGGGAAATCTGCAGGCTATGGGTGCGAAGAGCCAGTTCTGCAGGTTTCTTTTTTCACTTAAACTTGAATATCTTAACAGCGCCATAAGTTATGTAAAACCACTCTCAGAACACCATGATTTTCATTTTAAAATGTTCTATTTTTAATTATTTCTGGGGAGAATGTCTCCTGACCCATCCTAGCAGCATCAACAGTATGCACTGTTTTAGTTTTCCCAGGCCAGCAAACATCCTGAAGTCTGTGTACAGCTCTGTAAGCCAATATCAAACTTCAAAAATGGTGCTCAACTTTGTTGGTCTTAACTTCATATCATGTCAGTCTTAGCAAAGGAGGTTAAGCGGTCATGGCTAATAATTAAGTTACCAAGACATTAGTGATTACTTACTTGGGTGCCAGGGCTCAGATAACAAGAGGGTTACATTGATGAACCTAACACCTGAAGAAAAAAATGCTTGCATTAATAACAGATTGCAAGAGAACATCTGCCAAAGATCTTTTAAATACATACATGAAGTGAAAGAAAAAGAGAGGTTCCTGCCTGGAGAAAACAATGCTGGATACTCCCTAAGATGGTAAAAAATTGTAGAAAACAAAAAGATTTTAATATAGAGAACAGAAAGATTTTAATAAACTTCTACAATGAGCTCTTGAATTACATTACCTTGCTTACATGCTGTGTGTAGTACATATATAGTTAATCTGCACTAAATAATTGCTGAGGTCAGTGCAAAACTGGCTTAAGTGATGATTTTGGAACACCGTTAACAAAATCTCCAAATTACTACTTTCCAGCAATGTTACAGTGGCTAAAGGACTCACAACCTCTTAATGTATGTCTACAAGTACCATTAATTCCAGGTGAGCAGTACCAAGACTTCAACTATGCTATACATATGTAGGATCTGGGGCTAGTTTGCCATAGATGTTAATGAACTGTTTAATAGACACCCAGTGTTCTCGCCAGGTCCAGGAAACAGAAGGGCATCTTATTTATAATCTTATATGTATATAATACTTTAAATTCTGATTTCACATACAATTTTAAGTTCATTCCTTTTTTAGCATTAAAAACTGAACTAAAAAGTTTAGCCTTACAATCAAATTACTAAGTTAAACACTAATTGAAGCTTTTTCAAGGTCAGTAAAAGCAGTGTACAAGTTAGTTCCTATCATTGGTGAGCTGTTTTGTGAAGGGTGGTCCAAAATCGACACTTAGGTCGTTTTTGCACCAAGCTCTTAAATTTTTGTTTTTAATACTTAATTCAACCTGGGTGAGATAACAAGTTATCTTATGAAATAAACCATCCTTTATCTTAAAAAAGGCTTCAGATGATAAATAAATCCTAATTGAGAGAGATGTGTCACACTATCTAACAGGGAATACTTTTTCAAATCATAACTCACAACAAAGAGCTTCTGATATCTTCAAATGGTCTGATAAATATCACTTACCAGTTATTCCAGCCTCAGAAGCATCAATCAAAGTTGTTAAGTGAGTCACTTGCTGTGGCGAGCTCTCAAAGCCCTTCTTTGCCAATAGATTCAAGAACACAGTAACAGACACAGGCACCAGTTCATCAGTGGATGTTGTCTCATTTGTAAAACTGCTTGAGTTTGTGTTTCCAGTCTCATTACCAAATATACAGAATTTCTTTTCCTTAAGGTCTGTTATTAAGCTTTTCCACTCCTTTTACAAACAAAATGAACACATAAGAATCAATATAATTGTAACCTGCATACTGTATGATATCGCCAGCACAACATGTCTCAGCTGAATGTTACACTAAGGGTGAGTGAAAAAATGAAGGGGGAGCAACAGGGTAGGGTCGAATTCTCAGGCTCAGTTACATCATAACTGCTAGCATCTCCATTCAAATTAAGAACATCACAAATTTAAATCATAGGTCTAGAACACAGTTTTATAGTTTATCAAAGTTCACAAACATTTTGAAAACTTTTGAAGATAGTTTTGGAAAAAAAGCAAGGGAGGGGGCATTTTTAACTTTCATATTGGTAGAATGCACTATTTAACTGACAGTTACAGTATGCTAGCAGTAATTCATAAACTGTGGGGGCTTTACTTGCCTTTAGTGGGGGTTTGACTAGTTATCTTGCCCCATCCAGGTGGGGAGGTGGGGCATTTTGCCTTTTTACAAGTCATCAGTTCTAATGCCCTTTTACTCAGGGTGGGGGGTGGGGGGTTTCACACTGACTAGTGAATTAAAATAATGATTAACCCAGGCCAGCAATACTAATGTACATGTATTAAAGTGCATGGAGCTCATTTAGCAGCAAAGTTTGTGTATGATTTTGCCAAACTATTAAAGAAAAGTAAAATTGAGCTTACTAAACTGTGTTTTCTTGTTTTTAAGGCAACTTACCTTGTTTTGCTTCTCATTAAAGGCTAACAGCCCGTTTTCGTGCACGTAGTATCCAAGCGACAACAAACCGATAGCAAACGCCGCTAAACAGACGGTGAATGCGACACAAGGCGGTTTGGAGGACGCAAATCCCACCAAGTTTCGTATGCCTTTGCATTCAACCATGTTCTCAACCTTTTCCTCGATAAGATGAGCAGCCGACTGCCCAATAAATTGTATGCTTAGTTCGTCAGAATACAACCTCGACTTCCCTTTCAGACTATCTAACTGCAAACTATTAAACTAGCCTCGAACGGGTGCCAAGTCCTCGCTTTCTTTCTGACTCTCAATATTTGTCACGTTCTTGAATTTGAAGGCAGTTGCCATCAAACTGTGAAGCTTTATTGCCAATTTTGACTTCCGTTAGCAAAATTAGATCCAATTAATGTTCCTCGAAATTCTCATTGCTGCTTTTCTCAGTTGTTTTTCTTCTGAAATATACAGCCGCTAGCTGAAATCTCTCGACGCCATGTTTTCCCTTTGTAACCGCACCTTCAGCGACTTCGTGACGTGTCGCGTGTTTGGATAAATGAGAAGGGTCTGGGTGCTAGGCAAGGCGACCCGCAAGGCGCGACCAAGACCAGAACAAATACACACTATAAGTAGACACGAAAAACTCAAATAAATCGAGCGCCTAAGAATCGGAAAAATCGTGCAAAGGACTGCGAAAACCTAGGCTAGGGGCCTAGAGCCTGTACTAATTTTATAACTAGGCCTTACCAGCGCGATGGGCTGACTACCTGGCGAATTCCCTGTAAGCCAGTTAACACAGTTTTAAGACAACAAAGAACAAGATTTGGGGTCTTTTCACAAACAGTCTTTAATCAACACTTATTTATAAACCAAGGAACATTTCCCAAACACCACGCTTTTCTCCCCAATCTCACGAGTTGATTTGGCAAAACTTAAGATTTTTGACCCTTAAGGGTTGGCCGGTCTACAGTTGTTAACCACACGAGTCAATACAGCCCTGGATAGTCTATTCAGGTTTCTATCAGTTTCTAGTAGAAATTTGAGTTGAGTCCAAGTTGTTTTTCAAAATTTAAAAGTATTTGCAACTGTTGACGAATAGCTATGTTCAATCCAATATCAAAACACACAATTTTGTATACAATGCTGGTACAGAGTAGAACGGCAGCCTGAATAAAGTAGTATAGTAATTTCAGTAGTAGTAAAAATAATAAAATAATATTAATAATAATAATAATAATAACAATATTAATATTTATTAATACAGTAGCTGACACAAAACACATAGTTGACTGAAGGTTCCCTACAAAATAAACTACTTGCTTGTAGAAACTTTTTAGAACTAAAGAGAAAGGTTTTATTGTCTTTATAGAGCAACGTTCCACGGCCCTGGAGATGACTGGCTCTACGACGGAGAATTCGAATGTGGCTGGCGTGGTAAAAAAGAGATGAAAAACGAAATTAAAACTTAATGCAACCAATCGCAACCAAACAATTAATTAGTCAATCAAACAATCAGTCTGCTCCGACTCCACGAAGGACTAACGCTCGAAAAATCGATTAATTAATTAATAAATCAATCAACTACAAACGTTCCATCATTCAACGAGTAAACCATCAAACCAATACATTTCATCACTCTGATTTGCCGGATCAGTTTCTCAAAAAACGTCTGAGGCTGTGTTTTAAAAAAAAGAAAACCCTGTAAAAACGTCCAAATTTTTCAAAAGAGAAGGAAACGAAGCTGCCAAATTTATTTCGTTTTTTTTTCATTTCTCTTATTAAGGACAATCATAACTGGCTCCTCACACACTGACACGCTGAGGACTGAGTCAGTTCAGTTACTACGTGCTATAAAATGCAACTATTCAACTGTGCATTGACTTCTCTACTTTTATTGTTTGCAGCAAAATCCAGAAAGTTGTAAGCCAGGTCTTGGATTTTAAAAAACATAAACACTACCGCTGGAACCTCTTCCGATTGTAGGAAGAGACTATTTGACATTCACACGTCACACATCATCCGTTTACATGTATTTCACATTAGTATTTGCTTTTGAATGCGTCAAATTGTTGTGAGACCACAACAATTCTTTTGTTCGTTATATTTATCAGGTATGTGCAGAATGGTTTAACAAAAAAACTATAAAAAGAAGGCAGCCTCCATAAGCCCCAAAATGATAAAGGACTGAATGCCGGCAAAGAATGTATATATTACAATACCATTACAATAAAATACTGTTGACATATGATTGAAAATAAAACATTCTTTGCCTGGGAAGTTTAAAAAGCAAGCCATTCGAGTGCTTTTGTAAACTAAAAACGCGAAAAGAAGTGAAAGCTAAAAGGTTTTGTTAAAAGCCCTTTACAGCATTTATTCAGTATATATTCAGTATTTTGCGCTTTTGCAGACAAAGTTCATTTTGATACAGACGCGGCCATTCTTGAGCAGAGGCCATGGTGAGTCCTGTTTCAGTGTTTGCTTTCCTTTTAATTTTTTAAACTTTTGAACATATTGACAAAAAATTTAACGATAGTTTAATTTCTTTTTCTGTTTCAACCAAAAAAAATAAAAGCTTTTGCTTGCTTTTTACAAGCGATCGGTTGATCAGTTCTAGCTAAGTCAATACATCTCGTTGTACTTGAGTTGACTTTATGTCATAACATCCGTTTGTTTGAGAATCGTGACCCCGACATAATATTATAACAAAAACCCGACAAAAAACACGTGATAGAACTCATGATGCTCGGATCGCTAGAAAATCTCAACGTCAGAGAAACAGATTGACCACAGTCGACTTCAATTTTTATGCCTTTGCTATGTGAGAGAATAAGGAAACTTACGGAGAAGGAGAACATTTTTTTCTGGGTTTGTAGATGTACTGAGCGAGTCCATCTTGTTTGTTTACAAATATTGGGATCGAGGCTTTGCCACATGGCCTGACGAGTTTTGCACGTGTGCGGAACATGGGCGGTGATGAACCCGAAAACACGGCTTATGATTGGCTGAAGAAGCTCATATTGTCAATCACTGAACAACAGAACTACGTTCCAGCACGTTGAGATTTACTTTGTTCAGCCAGTGTTGTTGTTTGGAAAGAAAAAATGACGAAGAAGGCGTAGCGAAGCAGGAAGATTTTATTTAACAGCCGAATTTTTAAGACGTCTAAAGATACAAAACCCCGAGGCTCTTCAGAATCGCTATGAGCTTAGACACACTTCTAGAAGCAGTAAAATATTTGGAATCGTCCACAAAAGCAACATCGAAAGCACTTTCTGCCAATGCACGTGGTAAGACTTAGTGGCCATGTGCATTTCAGCGAATCGATCGGATCGTAGCGCTCTGGGGCTGATGCCAGTTTTTTTACTGCCCGAAATTTTCTATTAAAATGCAATCGCTTGTTTCTCCTTAGCACCGTGTCTTTCAAATGCTCAGGCGCAAAGGAGCAGGACATATTCGGAGTCCTCCGAGGGAGAAAGGCGAAGACGACCTGGCGGGTCAGTTGAAGTTGAAGATCGTTCTCCATGTTTGTTGTGAATTTTCTCTGCAGATCGCAGCTGCTTTAACAATTTTTTCTTTGCAGGGCTGGCACTCGAGAAACTCACAATAAACTGGAGAAAAACAGGTTTGATTTCTCATAATATTTCAGGAATAGTTCACATTTTCGGGTGAGCGGTGTGTGCAATGGAAGTGACAAGAAAGGTAATAAGTTTGATCTATCTTTGTTCAGATTCGAGTCTTGATTAGGCTAGCTGGTGAAGTTCCAGGAGGTAGTTTTATGTCTGTTTTCCTTTTAATCTTCTTCGACTTGAGTTTACAAATTATATACAACGTATTCAAGAAAGTCTTGCTTTAAATCTGTAATGGGAAAAATATGATGCCTTGTGAGTTGTCAGTGATGACGATAGAAATTATGTTGAATCTAAAACTTCTCTCTTTGCCGTTCCAGACGAGCACATTTGAAGGAGTGCTTTGACATCTTGAAGAGTGAGGTCCCGAACCTAGAAGACAAGAAAACATCCAACCTTAATATTTTGAGAAGTGCATTTAAGTATATTCAGGTAAATTAAAACGTTCTTGTTTGTCTTTTGTGGTGAAATAACTTCAAATGTACTTGTTACTTGTTTTCAAAATCGAAATTAACCCACTGTTCGATGTATAATCTATTTCCTGAAACCTGAATCCCAGACCTGCAAGCCCAGGCATGTATATTGGTCAGCCGGTGCAGTGCACAAATTGTATCATAAAAAGTTGCTATGCACGTCACGTTTCCAGAGGGGTTTTCCTTTAATCTGCAGCTAGATTTTCCCGTCTGCTTTGTTCTCTCGGCTTTCATCAGGTCCTGATTGCGTGCATCTCCAGGCGATCCCTGCCGTGTGTTGCAAACTGTTGCGCTCCGGTGTTAGCATATTTTTTCGCCGTTCTCAGGACGAAGGGGCGTGAACTGGTTTTAGCCTTGGCGTTGAATCCAATAGTGCGAGCAGGCTTCCAGTCACTTATCGTGGTTTTTCCAAAGAAGTGTATTTTATACATGTGTCTGGGACGAAATCTGTTTTCCCAGGATCTTGCATAAACTATAAAGACGGTTCGACGCAACAAGGCAGTAATTTTGTGGTTGAGTGGCCATGGTCATACAAAATTCATGTAAAGGCCGTCCCGTGATTATTTCGCGAAACCCGAATATTCCAGCACCCATAGGTTCCTTATCTTGTTTTATTTTGATTTTCACATGAGCTGATTTGCATGAATCATTTGTATTTGATGGATATCTCAGCGTTTTTCAAAGACAAGGCGAGCCTTTCATTTTAGAAATAGAATGTTCGTTTATTGAAATTACGCAGATCTTTTTTTGCCGCCATTAATTGTGTACACAAAGAACCCAAACTGTATTTTCGATTTGGCACGAAATAAAAGTGATTCGGGTTGGCGCCAAAAGGAACCTCAGGGCCTTGCTCTTCACATTCGAGGGTCAAGGATGGAAAGTTTTTCGGTCGACACAACTTAGTTCATGCTTCACGTATCTTCAGTTCATGATTGATTTTGTAAAATGTGCTGACAAGTTTGTTTACGTCTGAGCGATGGAAGAACAATTACCATACAAATTGTTCCCCTCCTTTCTCAATTGCCAGAAGTATGGCAAAAATATAATGACTTCCTTTATATTTTAGCAGATATTTCCTAAGGAAGTTTTTATGAGAGATAGAGCTGATTATTTTGCATTACGTAATAAAACTAATATGTTATTCTGTGGTCTTCGAAATAGCTGGAAAATATGTTTGAGAATTTACATATTTCATTAAAATATTTGAGATGCTCCTCGAAAACTTTTGTCAAAATTTCCGAGACGTGAACTGGTGGGATTCTAAGATCAGTACGTTTACTTTTTTTAGTTAAGATATAACATCGCTTTTTTGAAGTTTTGTGGGGCATAATAAGCTAGATCTCTGATGGAATGGTTTGTCGCACAGCTTGGCCTTGACCTCCCAGCTTTGATAACACTTTCAATTAATTTTAGCCGAAGCATAATTAATTAAATTGTTTTTGAACAGAGCAACAAGAATTGGGATCATCCCCAATATACGTGTCAAAATTAAGCCAATGTTAAATTCTATTTTATCACCAACCAACATGATCGAGTTGGGATTAATAGTGTGTGTAGGGATGAGATTCTATCTAAGTGAAGTGACTTGTATTTCAAGGTTCTGAGAATTAACTAAGACTAGCCTCCAAAGCCTGGAGAGCAATATGTAGAAGCATCCACAGATCTATTGCTTTGTTAAAGTTTGAGGAATATATGTAAAAACTTACACTGTTGTTGTAAATGATTGGGCACATGTATGTTTGTATACATCCCTGCACCACCCAACAAGTCACTGGCCACGAAGCTCAACTTGCTGTAAAATAGTAGTAGTATCTTGCAGGCAAAGCTTGCTTTTTGGCAGTGTGGAAGTGTGTATGAAAAACTTTTATTTGCATTTGTTTCCCTTGAAAGCCAGTAACATAATGACAATATTTAGTTTAAATCAGCAGGGAGAGATTCATGAATTTTTCTAAGAGGGGGCCCAGAAGCTATGATTTATAAAACTTTGGAAAGAGGGGGCCAAAAATCCCTTAAAATGGCTTTTAAATGCCCATTTCAGTTGTTTTTCTACAAATCTTTTGAAAATTTTTCACCAGGGGAGGGGGTAGGGAGGGGGTAGGCAGGCCACCTGGGCCTCTCCCTTATACCCACCATTGATCATTGCAAAAATGAAAGAATTTCTTTACATCTACAGGAATAAAGAAAAGCCTAACTTAAAGCCTCTTTAAATGGAACAAGTTGTTTCAGCAAGCTGAGACATCTCAACTTGCTATTGGATAATAACAAGTTGGCAATTACTTGCAAAAATGTAATCCAAACTGGCTGAGACAAGTTTAACATGTATGAATGTATTTCCAGCCATTGCCGGGTTACAGATTCCTGAGTCTTTACCCTATTCCAGTTGGGCTTTTTGAGGGTGGCTCTGTCTGGGGGGGGGGGGGGGGTTGGCAGAAAGTGCCTGCGGCTTATAGCTCAAAAACTATTAATGATAATAATAAATAGTAATAAATCAGCGAAAGTTTAATTTTCAAACCTCACATTAGCTCTTAAATTATAACATTCAAATTTTACTGAAGTTCCTAGTTGCGTCCGACGATAGGAGAACGCAGTCCTAATCTGGAGTTGGATGGTCTCCCTGTGTTGTACTAGCCAAGAAACTTTGAGATTTTTCCTTCGTGAACTGCCATTTGGATGCCCCTCTTGGTTTTTGCAGGGCCCGGCCTCGTTCTCGCATCTGACCTCATGGTCGACTACTTTAGTCGAACTCGTTTTCATGGCTGTTGTCCTTGTGCATGGATTTGGCTGGTCGCTAATTCTAGAAGATTTCTTTAAATAATTAGTACTGAGTGTTTTGCAAAAGTTTTAATTTATGGGAAAATGAGTACTTGCAATAATAGCTCCGCATTGGTCAACCATGACCATAATGAATTGAGTTTCCGTTGACAAATATCATGTCAGTTATCGAGCGATCACAAACCCTATCTTGTCTTTGTTACAACTTAACTTAATTGGGCAAAAAGTTATCGATTGTCACTTAGTTTACACAGTTACCAAATGCCCTCATCAGCTTCATTTGCTTGATTCCGGTATTAAACTCTTTATAGTTGAGTCATATCTTGAAGCTCAGTTTGCAGAGAAACACGACACCTCTGGCTCTGTTAATCAGTTTTATTTTTCGTGCACTTTTTTTGTTTAGAAATAATCAGTAGTGCTTTTGGTAAAAGCATGTTTTTATTGAGCCTGAAACACAATCTGCAAAAAAATCTGACAAATCTTCTTAATGATTGATCAATAAGAATTTATTATTTTTTGCATAAGCTACAGATTTTTAAAAAAAATGAAAATAGAATAAGGAAAGCATGTTTTCTTGTGGGTCAAAAATACATTTTTGCAGGTGATTTAATTAAGAAGCTTAGGAGATGTTTAGGTTTGGACGTTTATTTAGTGTTAAATCAGCAAAGAAATCATACGTTACTTTTAATTTGTGTTTAAAGGAGGCAGTATTACAATCCACTGTTCATCATTCTACCTCTTATTCAAAGAAATCCTTTTTATCTAGCAGTCTGATTTGTCAAGAATCAATTCTTTTTCTGAGCAATCATGAGCAAACAATCATTTTTGTCAGTTTTTTAAGTTTTGATAGGCAATCCACACATGTTTTCTTCAGAATAGCGAATTAATTCAATTAGTTACGATCATACTGTGATAAAATAAGCTGCTTTAGTTTTGTGGAGATAGTAACAGAAGGTTATAAAACTTACGAACAATAAAAAAGTGGAACAGTATCGAAAAAGTACCTCATGTAAATGGTTTTAAACGTTAGCTTTTCAACCATTTTTTTCGCCAAACAGCCGCTTCCCACGTTTTTATAATTTAAAAAGCAGTGACTACGTCGTGTGTTGCATGACCCAGATTTCCAGTACGTTACCGTTTTAAATTTACTTCAAGTGCTCCGAGATTCCAGATCAATGTGTAATTGTGCACAGTTTAGTTTGGTTATGATACACAACTCTGCGTCTCATTCTAACCGGTTCCTTTCCACACTATTGGTTCTGGTACTTCACAAACTTCCGTCCAGTGGACGGTTCAGTTTCTTACATCGCCATTTTCTTGTCGAGCAGTCATACCAACATATTTGTCACCATTGTGATATTGCTTCTCTCTGTTGTTGTTTATCTATCGTAGCCAAACTTTTGTCTTTTGTGGGCAGTTTGCAAATTCTCACGGGCAGACTGATATCAGTGCGCTTTCCAGTGTTGTTCTCAATGTCTTGCTGTAATTGGTCCGTAAATCCCCCCGTTCCAGGACCGGTGATGCAATAAATCTGCTGAAAGTCTCATCTCTCGCCCATGCTCAAGAATTTCGGGGGTGTCCCGATTAAGAAAACAGCAAACAGACTACCCCGATCGCACATGGTGGCTTCAGAGCAGCATGTTAAGGAAATGGCCGAGGATGATTCAATTGAGCCCAGCTTTAGCCCATGGTGAGCACCAATTGTAATGGTCCATAAGAAGGATGGATCGTTAAGATTTTGTTCGGATTTTCGCAGCTTGAACTCTGTGACGGTCACAGATACTTATCCAATGCCCCGTATTGATAATGCTATTGACCTGTTATCAGGATCTGTGTTTTTCAGCTGCTTAGACTTGCCGGCAGGATACTGGCAAGTAGATATCGATTCATAAGATAGAGAAAGACTGCCTTTTGTGCTGGCAAGGGACTGAGAGGAAACAGCTGAGCAAAAAGTCTCACGAGGCTGTTAGCTGAGATGTTTCCTCCCGTATGCGCGTAAATTTTGGTGAGAAAAAAATTATCAAACATGTTAGGTATTTGTCTCACGACCGCGCGAGGCAAAAACCTCACCAAAATTTAGACGCACCCGGGAGGAAACAGCTGAGCTGATGGCCTCGCGAGACTTTTTGCTCAGTTGTTTCCTCTTGTGTGCGCCGGCTTTAGTGTACCCTGATAACAATAATAATAATAATAATAATAATGATAATAATGATGATGATGATGATGATAAGAAGAAGAAGAAGATTTATTTATATTGCGCATTTTAACCTGTGTAAATGATCAAATGTACATAACAGTGAGAAATTTAAAAAGATCTAGTAACAATGTTTCTAAGCTATCTAAACAAGCGTAACAAATTAATGAATAAAAGCAATATTAGACTAATGTAAATACTAAAAGTTAATTTAAAATAAAGTGTTTTTAGCTTCCTCTTAATGTGTTTAGCCTCTTGGAGACTAATATCATCTGGCAATTTGTTCCATATTTTGGGAGCCGCTGCTCTGAAAGATTTGTCACCCAAGGTTCGTTTGAACTTGCCCGATGCATCGCACAACACAATCTCCTTGTTTGAGCGTAGATTATAATGACGGCTTTGTCGGATGTCTATGAGATCATGCAAATCATTTGGAGTCATTCCATGGATTCTTTATTCAATTATGAATCGTACCGGCAGCCAATGCAGTGCTTAAAAAACTGGTGCAATATGGTGAGCTTCGGTGTGTGGCCGATTAACCGTGCTGCAGAGTTTTGTAGATGTTGTAGTTTTGCAAGGTACACAGCTGGTGTGCCATACAAGAGGCTGTTGCAGTAATCCACACGAGCCATAATTACAGCCTGCACAAGTAGTTTGGTGCTGTAAGTTATCTCGTTAATTGCCTAATGTTGGACAGATAGTAATAACCTGATTGGCAGATCTTGTTTTTCTGTGTGGCCATACTGAGGTTAGAATCGAACCATGACCGAGATTGCGTACAGCGGAGTTTACAGTTGGTACGGTGACCTGTCCAATATTGAGGCAATCGATGTTCACTTTTTCAAGTTGTCGATTAGTGCCAACTAGGATTATTTCTGTTTTAGCTTCATTGAGTTTCGATTTGTCTGTCGCCATCCACGATCTCATACTGTCACTGCACTCATGCATTACTCATTGCACATTGAGAAGATGGATCTTGATTACTTCGAAGAGTTTATTAGCGTATACAGTAAATAGTAGTGGTCCGAGGCACGATCCCTGTGGGACACCGTGGGGTAAGTCAAACTTCTGAGACTAACAACCCTTAAAGCAAGCACGCTGTATTCTGTTAGTTAGATAGCTTCTTACCCAGTTAAGTGCAGTTCCGGTTATGCCAAAGCTAGATTCTAGGCGTTTCAATAGAACTTGATAGTCGAGCGTGCCAAACGTAGCACTTAAGTCAAGAAGCACTAGCAGTGTTACCTTCTGCCGGTCAGTGTTTAGTAGTGATGGTTCAAGACACACAAATGCATCTACCAAAAAGGGTTTTTGTTTCAACTGCGAAAACTAGTGGTAGTACGACCGGTGTAATACCAAAGTTGGAGTGGTATATTCGCCGTTGAAAACCCATAAACAAGTATGTATGGCACTCCCCTAAGTGATTATCGAGTGGGACAACTAACTGGTTCTGGCATAACCTTGACAGGTTTTGCTGAATACGTCACTAAACTTTGATAGGTGGCCATGTACATCTGTCTCCTGCATCCCTCTTTGACGGTTGACACAATTCTCGCAAATGCTAGTCCATCAAGATTAACAAAAGCATTTGTTAATCATGAAAACGCTGTATTGCCATCCAGCTGTGCAATCCAACTGTACAACCACGAGTTTGTAAATCGTCGATACGCGAAGCGTCAACACGAATTATTGGGGACACCGATGTCACTGGGTCATCACTCAAGTGTTAGCACGTAGCGCACCAATTAGAGGAAAGCTATCATATGGGCCAATCAGAAACTGCAATAGAAAAGCAAGCGCCATCTTGAATTTGGAAGCGTGGTTTGCGAGTGAGAACCTTCGTCGTCTTCATCAAGGAAAATCTTTAAGAAGTCATGGGTTTTCTCTCCTGTGCTCGAAGAGATACCAACCAGCCTAAAGATCGAATGTGGATTAAGGCCTTTGACTAGTCGGGGTGAAGTATGGAGGGTTATTTTGGTGAAGATTCAACATCAAATTATGTTGTTCAAATGCCTTAAACTCAATGTAATTTCAAATTTATCGCAACTTCAAATTTAGTGCAACTTCGAATTTAGTCCAGTTCTGGCCCCATTTTTTCTTCGCTCTTCGCTGCGCTCCGGGGAACTAGGCCCCACGCGGGTAAAAATGGGTCCAGCATTAATTGCATGCGCATGCGCGAGCTTTTATACGAAAAACCTGGTAAAGTACCTTGGATGACCTTCAAAACCGCCCGACTCGGTTCACTAAAAATGTTGGACAGTGTAATCATTGTTTTTTCAGGTATCTGTCGTTTAGGCGCCGTCATTTTAAGTCCGATAGCATTTAAACTTTCTTCGCTGTGAGTTTTTG
>JAOBRG010070335.1:1990-12342 GCA_027574985.1 Umimayanthus nakama | reverse complement strand
GTCTGCATGCTTATGCATAATTAATTTTTATTTCATTCCGTTACTTGGCTTTTTTCCCGTCTCTCTGTGGAACTCGTTTCAAACCAATCAATATCAAGAATCAGATATCATTAGATGTTGTTAAATGTCAGCTCAAGGCGTGACTTTTTACAAGATGTTTCCCGAGTTTTAACTATTTTATCTTTCACCGTGGGATTTTTAACTGTCATAACTATTTTAGCTTTTGACATTAATCGTAATAGACGCCCTTTGCAGCGTGAGGTGACATGGTACAAAAACCAATGGCACTGTTTTGGGCGTTAGTTAATAGCGCTGTACATCTGTTGTTTTTATTATATAGATAGCCATTGTGAATAGGCCTTTCGGCTGAAAGTGAAAGTCACATGGTACAAAATCCAAAATATTGGAAAACAAGTTCTTGCTCTTGCGCCTATGGCTTGTATTATGTTAGAAAAGCCTTTTGCTCTCTCGGAAGATAGTGAGCCGTTCTCAATCGAAACACAAAGAGAAATTCCGTCTATAGCCTGAGGCTTTTTATAGTGTTCGATTTGGACTGTTTTGATGTTTATTTGTAACGGTTCATAAACTGTGTATATTTCCCTACTGCAAACCCGTAAGTCATCGAACTGAGTTTTCTTTGTACTGTACTCTTTCATATATAGCTCAAAACCTTCGTTAAAGCCTTTGTTTGTTATACATGTGTTTACATGGTGGTTTGGGTTACATGTGGTGGCATTCAACCCTCGGCACGACGAAAAAACAAAAGACATGCTGTTTATTGGGTTACTTGCCTATTGTCAGAGCAGGTTTACAACTTTGCTATCACATCCCAAAACATCTGGCAAACTACAAACAACTAGTCTTTCCGCTATAAAGACCACATTTCCCAAGGTAGAAAACCCGACTACTCCAAAATGCATCATAAAAATACTGTTTTATCAATGACCATACTATTAAGAACTTGACTGCCCAACTTTTAACTGAACGAACCACAGATGTCCTTTAAAATCTTGAACATTTAAAAAAGGGAAAAGACAATTTTACCACTGTGCTACATCCCAACAAAGTGACCGCTCCAGAGAAAACGGTTGTCTTCGGATAAAAAAAACTTGGCCGGTGACCATGTGTTGTACCCCCTGTTGTGATCTTATTAGAACAACTGGGTTATATTGTATAATTGTTTTCTAATCATATAACAGTATCTACAGGTGGTGACCCTTGTAATAAATATAAACATTCTTAGTGTAACAGTATTTTACGGTAGAAACACTCGCGATAATTTCCTGTCCTGGGCTCTACTTCAAAGCAAATCAACAGGTATGTCTGATGCAACTGAAAAGTTGATCCAATTGGAAATGTGGAACCAAAAGTTTTTATTAACTTTATCAAAAAAAACCTGTATTCATGGTTTTTGATAGATAATCACAATTGCGACAGTAAAGGCTGACATATTATCATTTCAAAGTTTTCCTTTATTCTTTAAAGTAGTTTAACAAGCCAAAATTTTGATTCATGGTTTTGAAACGTAGCGCTAGATTGAAGTTCTGACGTTTTGTTCGCAATAAGTGAACGTCTTGACAATTTAATAGTTGCGTGATTTCTTTTTGGAACAAGCGTTTATGTTATCGACTTGTTTATGTTATCCATCTGTCGTGACACAATCTTAACATGCCATGCTATTTTTCTAGCTGTTAGTTTTATGCTGCAACATAAAAAATGACAAGTTTGTGTTTGTTCAGATTTTTACTTTTTGATCCGATAAGTAGACTGGCCAAAAGTCACATGTGCAGTGAGCATCCTATCAACTTTAATTAAAAGAGAAACTGGTTTATTCAACAACATACATTTGGGGAAAACTGACAGGTTGTTCAACACCTCAGGCGTCCGAACCTAACGAAGAAACGGCCGAGTCCAAAAAACTGGTCTTATTGCTTTTGTGCTATCTTCCTAAAACCTCACTTTGATGATTGGAAAGGTATTTTAACCTGTAGTTCGTTTTGATTAAAAAGACCCCTTGGGAATTAATAGAGCATTTACCGGTTTCTTTAGAACTTGAAACTGGATGTTTATTAAATGTTAATCAATACCATCTCTAAAGACTAGTCAGGGTAAAAATACACAAGAGATGAAGAATGAGGGTATAGGAAAGGCCAGGAAAAGGGCACAGACAAAAATAACAAAAAATAAGATACATACACGCACACATCAATAACACAACAACAAGGGAGTAAATAAACACTTAATACAATCTTTCAATTATTTTATGCTTTTTTTTTCTTGGACTTACGACATAAAATCGTACAAACTCTTCAGTGAATCCCTGAACAGAAAATATTAATTTTGCCGTGGTGCCAGGGGGTTTGCCTGGTATAACTGTAGGTATTGTAAAGCTTGAGCTGGGATTTGTATTTCAGTCATCGTTTGCAGGTAGTAATGTCTATATAGTTTGTTTGACCGGAAAAAGTTTTTGTATATTAATGTTAAAATATATGAATCTACCACTGCAGGTATAGTTTAGTATGAAGGTTTGTACTCTGCCAGCCCGTTTGCCTGCAAGTTCCTTGCTTTTTCACATTTTACTGATTTTATCCGGCAATGGGACCTGCACGACCAAGAACCTAATGGAAGCTGTAGGCACTTTTACATCATCAAGTAACTCGACTGAATTCCAGGACAAAATGAAGCTCTTATTTCAGACGCTAAAAGGCAGCAATATCACACCTGGCTCAAAGTTATTTCTTAGTGACGAGGGGCAAAGAAGCGGTTGTCGGCCATGTCGTAAGTGCGGATGTTGGAAAACTGTAAAAGTTTTTATTGGAAGAAAGGGGTCTTTTCATTCAACGTTTACACTAATGGGACAGGGGGGAGGGGAGAGGGAGTGGCAAGTTAACCAATTATTTGTAAAGTCTGTAAACAAAGCCGGCGACTTCTTTTTTCCGCCATTAAAATACGGCAATTTTACATTCTGTTTAAACAATTGTAACAAAATAAGTTTACTGTTACAAAAACCATTAAAACAACACTTTTGTAATCATGTTCCTCAAAGAATTGTAGAGTGTAACTAAATCGGGCGTACCATTTTTTTTATTTCTCGGTAAATAATGGCTTTTAGAATAGTTTGCGCTTCACCTCGATTTCAGAAAAATAGTTTTTAAGTTTACCGGACTGTGAAGCAGACGCAATACAAAATGACGTTATTGACCTCGTTGTACACAGATTTTGGCGTACCTTGATTTTGGTGCGTATCTTTTTAGTGTGTTGCCCTTGTTGTGTTTTGTACCAGGAATTGCAAAATAATTACATATTTTGACTTTGACGTTTAACACTTGCCCAAACACACATTGAACACACACATGGTTACATTTATGGTCCTTTCAATTTTTTACGAATTTCTTGCGGTTTTAGTAACCAAACTGTAAAATACAAGACAAGACAAGACAATATATTTATTGAACACCACGCAAACAAATTACAGGAAATTAAATTGAAAAAGTACAGATGATGGGTATTCGCTATCCAGAAGTAAATTCAAAGGTTATCTAAGCTAGGTAGATGTATGATAGTTGTTTTTTATATAAAGATGTAATGAAAACGGTCAATTTTACAAGCGCAAGCACAAAACAATTAAGAAAGAAAAAAAAGTGCAGGAGACACAATTAAGGAAAAAATAAAGAAAATAAATAAACAGACAAACAACAAGAATAAATGAAACTGGGAAATAATGGCAATAGAGGGTGTTTGCATAAAGTTATTAATAATTGCTTATTGACTTTGTTTTTATTGCTTTTATGACTCCTCAATTATGTTCCAAATGCTGGCTCCTTGATAACGAATGTTAAACTTTTCATAATTGGTCCTAACTGAGGGAATATAGTAACTGGACCGAGAAGCTAATCATATATTATACCTGTGCCAAGTTGAAATAGTTTGGAAAAAGCTATCAAAAACAAAAGGAAACAAACCAGAATAAATTTTTTTTAAAAAGATGCAATTTTTATAACAGATTATATCAGTAAATTTCAGAATGTTAAGTTTTCTAAAAATAGGTGAAGAGTGATCATTGTAGTCAGCAAAAGTTAGGATTCTAATAGCTTTCTTTTGTAAAATTTAAAGAGGTTTTAGGGTGGTTTTGTAGGTATTGCCCCAAACAAGAACTCCATAAATGAGGAAAGGATTGATAAGAGAATTGTAGTAAAGCTGAACAATACTTGAAGTACTTGAAATCTGTTATGAACAATCTTTACCGGCATGACCAACTGAAGGGGCTGCCTTGCGTAAATACGTGTGTCACTAAACATCTTGGACGATTTTTGAAAGTTAAATGTTTGTTTTGTTTGTTTTTTCCACATAGCCGAGGAAGAAGGAGTCGAAGGTCCAGGTAGGTAGGTTTTTAACCTTGAAGTTTGGGAGAAATGGTCATATTTGTAACAGCTACAAACAAGCAACACTGCTATACTTTGTAGAAAGTTCTTTATTTTTGTTATTCTGAAACGCGTTCGCTTTTTAAAAAAGTCACTGGGAGTTTTTTGTTTTTTCTTAATGGTTTTTTAACTGAGTTAAATCATATTGATCGAGAACACGCATTGACCCAATATGAAGTTGTTTAAAGACTAGAGCATGTTCCGACGGAAACAAACAAATAAAAACTGAAACTAACTTTCTATTTAATTTTCGTTCCAATGTTTCCGAGGTCACTACTAGGTATTATCAGAAAAGAACTTTACAAAAGACTTGTGTACGCGTAGTAATTGACGTGAAAATGGTGAGAGTTTCAGGCAAAGTCTGTTTGTTCTCAGACTGTTGGGCCAACATCGATCTCGGTTTTGCCATCGAAGTTTCAAGGAGCATAAAGCAACACAGCGAGAGCAACATCAAACGTTTGCTGAAGTTTACTTCGATGGTTGTCGACAAGTTTGAGATATCGCCACAAAAGACACGAGTCGGGATGATTGCATTTGGCGAGAACCCTCGGTTATTATTTGGCTTTGACAGGTATGTAAGCTCACTGTGAAAATTCATCCCTTCTTGGATAATTGTGTATAAATAAAATTAATTAGTTACACAAGAAAAAGTGTTTAGCTTACTGGAACTCCAGCCCTGTTCACTTCAGTTGTAGCGTCGCTTTGATGTTGAAGCGAGGCTACTAGGTATACATGTAAACTGATAAACGGTACTTTTTGTTAAATCAAGGATCGAAATGTTTACAAAAAGTAACAGATTTATGTATACAACAAAATTTTTTTTATTGTACCCGCATAATGTGCTTTTTACAATGTGAATTAGATGGATGCAGTAGAACACTGATTGATGGGTACGAACTTCTAAGAATAACTAAAATGAAACTAAAATACTAATTCACAAAGGGGAACTGAACTGTGATAAATTTTGATTTGTATTAAAACATAACAAAACATTTTGATCAAAGTTAGCGATGGCAGGGCAAAAAAGTTTGAGGCTTTGGAGCCATTAGCCTTATCATCCATAAACACATCCCCCCAAACATCAAACGAGCTGCAGTCAATTCCCAATATTGCGGACACCTTCGAGACCTTAAGTTTGTGTCCGTAATAGCGGGAGTTTGTAATAGCGAGGTGTGGAAAAAATACCCCAGATAGCATCCCTTATGACTCAGTATTGCTTTGGTCTTGCTTCAATTTAGCTTTCCTTAACTTTCTTTATTAGCAGGGATTAATGAAAACACAACTTATTGTAAGTGGCTGTATGTTGAATGTCAAACAAGTTGCATAACCTGTATAACTACAACACTGTTTTAAAGCATATAGAGTTAAAAACTTCAAAGTCTCATTCAAGGTTTGTAACTGCCAGCGCACAAAGTAAGTTCGCACTTAAATAGTCATGAATGTCCTTATTTTGGCAACTGTTTTGCATGATTTTAACGTTATTTATGGGGCATATTGAGATAAATCTTGCATTATAAACGTAAGGTGAAGGCGATAATACAAACGTGATGCAAACAGTTGCTCCCAACGAACAGTTTAATCAGTTTGCGGTAGGAGTTGCTGTGAAGTACCTATCGATAATATTCTGGGTGGAGCGTGCAATTGCTGCGTTCTTGCTTACTTTATCTCAAAAGGAAGAAAAATCGTGCGCAACTCTATCCTTGCCATGCTGGAGGAAAAAAAAAAGATGTTAAATTAAAAACATCGTCTACAAAAGACCAAAGCAAAAGAAGTAGCGCTAAACTTGGTTATAACTCGGCGAACAATGAGCTTTTTGATGGATGTAAAGGCTATAGCTTACTATTATTCTGCCAAACATATGAAATTAAGTGGCACCAATTTTTAAATACATGTCGAAAGTGTCCGTTATAACGAGATAAAAAAAAAATGAAAATTTTAGTTTGGAACCAGGCGAAGTGTCTGTATTTCCTTAACAGCGAGCGTACGACGAGGGCGGCGTTTCGATGGCGGCATTCATTCAAAGAAATACGGTATTCAGCTGAAAACCGCCTACAGCCCAGTTATCTCGGCTTTCTATATCTTTCTATTCAATCGCTTGCCATCAATTCCTTCATATTATATGTTGTATTTAAGATTACGAATCGACCGAACTGTAGACCCTCGTAAGTCAGTGTTTAGATAACGGGACAATTTGTAAACCGGCGATCGAGGTCTCCAGAAAACTCAAAGCATCAATTTTCACCGGTGCATGTCTACGAGCAGCGAATCGTCTTTCTCAGTTAAAGCTGATAGTGTGCGGGCGATCGGGGCGAAATGTTCAGAGGCGATCAAGGCGATCCGGAGCGCAGCGAAGAGCAAAGAAAAAAGGGGCCAGAACTGGGCTACAACAACAACAATTGTTATTTTTGCATATCCTCCTATAATATAGTATATATTATTAAATTTATACAACTCTACTCTAATTTTACAATGTTGAAAACTATTAAAACATTTTGGTAAGTGAAAAATAGCTTTATAGCGGAGATGCCCAGGGCCTAAACGATAGCCCGGATAGAGCACTGTTCTTTGAGGGCCATCGAGAAAAGCTCTGTGCGATCATATGGAAACTATGGTTGAGCGATTCGGGATAGCGATGCAATCGAATTTAACCCAGGATGCGCTGTTCAATCACAAGTAGCGTCCTTAAAAATGGCGAGAGAAACATCGAGCGACTCGGCAAGGTTAACTGCGCGTTATTTATGGAAACAGAAACAATTATCCGTATCCAAAACTTGTGGTTCCTTCTATGTGCCGCCATTTTGTGCAGTGTTTTGGCGGAAAAACACAGAATCGGTTCCATGCAGGCTTTACCGAGTGAGTATGGTTCACGAGCGATCGAAGGGAACAAGCTGCGAATCGCGCTGATCGCCCATACACTGTTTCATGCGATCCGTGCGGATATGTGGAAACTAGCCTTACATTCCTTGTTTAACGCTTTCCTAAATAGAAAATTATCTGTTCTAGCTGTTTATGCCCCTTACTGTCTCTTCTAACCGTACGCCCTGACCTTATGAGAAGAGTAGATCTCAAAGTTAGCTTAGGTTTGCTTAAACTAGAAGCGTAATTAAAGTTTTAAACTAGTAGTACCATGTGAGTTATAAAGTGCTGCCAACACTTCCTCTCGTTCCGACGTCGGGTATTTTCAGATACAGTAGTAAGGAGCAAGTGAAGAAAGCCTTGGCACTCAGTGCAAGATTAAGAGCCAAAAGGGGTTCTAGAACAGGAAAAGCTTTGTGGTTGGCAGGCAACACTCTTTTTCGAGAGAGCTCCGCAAACAGAAATCCCAAGACGCTTGTGGTCATCACGGACGGAAGTTCAGTTGATGACATCACAGCTCCCGCCAGAAGACTGAAATCAAAGCGAGTCAGGATATTTAGTGTCGGTGTCGGGAGGTATTTCAACATCAACCAGCTGAACTTCATGGCGAGCCGCCCACCTCAAGACCACGTGTTCGTTGGACAGTTTGACAAACTGAAATATCTGAGGAACTTCATGGTTAGGACCATTTGTCTCGGTAGGGATTCCTCCACACAATTCCGGTCAAAAACACACTGCCCCTTCCCCTACTTGATTAGGAGTACACCTGTTTGATATAAAAACTCCGTTTGCGGTTATATCTGATGTTATAAGCTCTCCCGGTTATAAGTCCACCTGTTCTTGTCATAGAGAAAATATCTTAATGCACAGTGTAGAGTCGTAATGTTGTGAAGTTTACTTACATTTGAAAATTGTTAAAAAATATTTGCACGTTGCATACAACGTTGAAGTTTCACAATAGAAGCAAGGTTGACCTGTAGATGAAAAATGTTACCCCATGTCTGTTGTTTGCTTACGTCGAAGCGTTGTTTTGTTATTTCTATATACAACTAATGGCTTTTGAATTGTTGCCTACCAAGACCGCATAGCATTGTGGTCCACATTGCTTCCATGGCTAAAACACGAATGTTGCTGTTTCATAGTGGGCACCTGCAATGCTTTTTAAAATTTCGTTACATACGTGGTGCTATGCGGTCTGGGTATGTAACAGCGCGCAATGCACAACTCAAAAATTCAGAAGACAACCTTTTTTGAATTAGGTGTAAAGCAACTCCTTCCTCGCTCGCTACAAAAGCTGTTAACCCTGCTGAGCTCCCCTCAGTTATAAACCAATCAATCAATTAATTCAACTTCCTAAAAGCAAAGCCCAGCTAATTGTATTTAATTGAGATTTTACAAAGTCATTGTATCGATGGTTTTTCTTTTCTAAACTGTCGGGTTTCTCGACGTTGCACCATTTCCAAATAGTACCCGTATAAAGTTCAGCATTTATGTTTGATGATCATGAGATTGGTCAAGCATCACACTTAGGGTGCGTTCGATTGACTCTATTTCGGAATAGGAATAAACAGAATAAAAACTTTGTTCAATCTTATTGGCCACAATTCCCGCCAAGTTAGAAGAAAAACACAACCGAGTTATATCTCTCACACCAGTCATTACTTTTAGCCAGATATTCGCCATTATTACGTTGAGCGGGGAAATGGGTCGAGTCGGTAAGCGCAAAGCATGCTGGGGCGGCTTTAGGGGACGCGTTTCAATATGGCGGCGAATGAGAAGGATGCTGACGCTATAACAACGCTAAAAAAACAAGCAATTCGCTTTAAACATTTTGTTTAAAATCAGATCGCCTTCCTCGCTGTAAATTTTGACAATGGCGTCCCCGAAACTCACCCCAGCATGCTTTGCTCCTACCGACTCGACCCATTCTCCCGCGCAACGTAGTACTGGCGAATATGGTTGCTCTGCAAATCAGGAGACAGTTATAAAATTTTATTCTTATTCTGGAATAGACTAAATAGGGTCAATCAAATGCATCCTAATAGTCATAAAATTTACTGTTTTCCATAATTATTGTTAACCAATAATAGTTGCCTTCTTTGCTTTTAGGGGTTGGAGGAAACTTAGTTTCCAAAGAATCAAAACTTTGTTTGTGCCAGAGAAACAAGAAAGGTAACTGTAACACGTAGTATTAGATGTACTTACTGTGGTAAACAAGTGAACAAAAAAAAAAATATCACAACAAATAAATAAATAAACCTATAAAAACAAAATAACTAAATACATACACCAAACAAGCATAAAAATAACCAAATAAATAGAACAAGAAAGAAACAAAAAACTAAGCAAACAAACACATAAAGGAAGAAGGAGAGAGGCGGAAAAACGAAAGAAAAAACCAATTATTAAAGTAAAATTTTAATAACTTTAATTGATTTACTTAAAAATAATTAAATAGTTAAAAAACAATTAAAATAACAAACAAACAAATAAATAAAGGCAGAGAGAAGGCATCATTGCAACGTAGACTGACAAAGCAGCATACAACACAGCAGAGGGCCAATCAACAGGCACCAATGGGCATCCATCTGGTTGGCCAATCAGCTCCCAGTTGTTTGACTGGCAGTTACAGGAAACTGACAAGCCGCCT
This sequence comes from Umimayanthus nakama, assembly GCA_027574985.1. Classification (NCBI taxonomy): domain Eukaryota; kingdom Metazoa; phylum Cnidaria; class Anthozoa; order Zoantharia; family Parazoanthidae; genus Umimayanthus; species Umimayanthus nakama. Next base: position 2,415 of record JAOBRG010070335.1, on the reverse strand, counting down.
TCCCGCCACCCCAACACCACTCCCCTCCCTCTCTCTCTCTGTTGTAAAGCTGTAAAGAGGAATTCAGTTTAGTTAACTCGGATTTAGTAAAAGACCAAAGCTAATGATGAGAAAGCCAGGATAACTGTTTGGTAACGCGAAGGAAAGACAACTTAGGCAAATACTCGGACAAGCAAGTAGCCAGACAGGTAGACAGACAAATAAACAGGGACATACTACAAGAAAGTGGGTAAAAAAAACAATTCGACAGATAAACAGACAGACAAACAGACCGACAGGCTGGGACCAACAAACAAATAGATAAACTGACAGACTATAAGGTAGGAAATAAACAAATATACAGATACAGACCAGCGAGGGCACAAACATAAGAGACATGTAGATAGAAAAATCGATAGGTAGATAGAGAGAGAGAGAGAGAGAGA
>JAOBRG010070113.1:0-21125 GCA_027574985.1 Umimayanthus nakama | reverse complement strand
TTCACAGAGCCTGAGGTGACTAATTGTTTTAGTAAAATTGCACTGGTGATTATTCGAGAAAACAAAACAAAAACAGCAAACTTTTTAAAAATATTATATTTTTCATTTAAAAAACACGCGCCTAAACATGCTTAGCAGCGACTCTTTGCGACTCTTTGCAACTCTGTGGCGAAAAATGTAAACAAACTTTTCTGTTTTGTAAATCAATGTTTCGCGAAAGGAAAATTTTGCTTAAATTACCAACCTACCTTTGAATAGCTTGACTCCAAAATTTGGAGCATCTTTTGTCTTTTGAGGCACGGCATTTTCTATAAACTGCTCAAATTGTGACTCCGAAACATCAACAAATCTGGCCGCCATTTTGAAAATTGCTATAATCACCTGGCAGTGATTATAGCAGCGCGTGCCATTTTCGATAATCCGGCAATGCAATTATTCTAATAAGAGTTATTCCAGGAGAGGATTAGCACTAATCGGGCTTTGAACAACCGGTTATTGTCCGTTTGTCTAAGGTTTGAGACTTACTGGCGCCAGTAGAGACACAGACTGCAGGTGATAATGACCAGCAGGAAGACGAGGGAGGAGAGAGACGACACCAGGGCGATAAACCAACTCTCGCTTGTATTCACCATCCTGCCTGAAAGATTAATTGTTTGGGATGTTTCGTATTGATCTGATTATTTTACTGGGCCGTAGCTAGAATCACACAGGAGTGCAAAAATCCCCGCTTAGTTCTGAGTTTGTTTACGGCTCAGCTTTACCGGTGCATTGGGTTAACCTTTTGTAGAATCTTTTCAAGCAGAAATTATTATTTTACTATAAAGAGCCACGTCATATAACAGTTATCATTATTATTATTATTATTTCTATTCACTGTTGTTATAATATTATATTATTACTGTTAATTATTATTATTGTTTAACTATTATTACTATTATTCTTATGATTATTGTTGTTGTTGTTGTTACTACTATTTCTAAAGCACATTTTTATTGTAAAAATGCAATAATTACAATATTAGTTATAGATCTAAAAAGAAAAGCTATTCATTTACAAACATTCTACTTGTAATTACATTCATCACATTCAAATGCATTAAGTAGATATATATTCTTAAATGCATATCTTATAAATTCTTGTTAGTAATATTAGTAGTAGCAGTAGTAGTAGTAGTAGTAGCAGTAGTAGTAGTAGTAGTAGTAGTAGTAGTAGTAGTAGTAGTAGTAGTAATAGTAGTAAGAGTAGTAGTAGTAGTAGTAGTAGTAGTAGTAGTAGTAGTAGTAGTAGTAGTAGTAATATTATAATTACTAGTAGCTGCGGCAAAAGGCAGAAGGTGGAATATCTGCTACCTTTTCAGCCAACACTAGCATCAACAAAGCACCCCCAATCCAAAGGTGTCAAGGTTAAACATTTGCCGCTAGGGGCTTGTTCGCAACAGTGTTTTGAGTGACGAACTATGTTTGATAATTGCTGGCATGGACAACAATTCGCTAGTTTGGAAAGCCCAGTAGAGTGTGAAGTTCCTGTTCTGTTCATTGTGTTCACAGGCGACCAGAACTGTGGCGCGTGTTTCCTATTATTATTAACATCATTTACATTAAATGGTCTGACGGATATAGAAATGACGCCCAAAGGGCGCTAGGGCCTGCTACACGCAATGATTGTCAGCATGACCGAGACAAACAATTTCAGAACAACAACAAAATCCACATCCCGCAAGACAAGTCGGAAAGATGATTGTGGAAAGTAAAACTCCTTGCCGCTTTCTGCAAGGTGTTGTGTTCGTTCTCAGAGACTCCTGTAAAACTCCAAACAAGCAAAACACAAAACGAAAGTGTAAAAAAAACTTTGAATTGGATGACCGATGAGGGTCTGGCGAACGCACTTGTTAGTACGGCAAGTGAAATTAAGCCAGCTCCAAATAAGTCTTGCCAACCTTTTTTTATTTAAAAATTTTTTGGCTGAGGCTGAATACTCTTAAATATTTTCCGGGTTTCAGCCTAAAATGTTTTTAAAATGTTCTTTTATTATAATTGTTAGCTGTGCAGTTGTTTTCCATGCGTTCAAACCAACCGAAAACACAAAGGCGCTTTACCGAAGTAACCGCTTCCCTAGCCGGCAAGATTACACAACACTAAAAGCGTTGTTGGATACATGATAATTGGTTGAGAAAAAAAACTTTTCCTTATTTATGTACAGTATCTAAAATAAAAGTGCTTCGCGTCAACAAATAGTGAAGTGTTAATTCAGTCCTGCTAGCCCTGGGGATACCTTTTAGAGAGGGGGGAGGGTGCTTGTTACAGCGCTGGGGCGAAAAGCGCTTACTCTCAGGTTCAAAACAAATGGTGATGGGCCAAGTTAAACGGGAGAGCTTCAAGTGATTTTGAAAAACTATTAAACGGAAGGGGGTCAAAATAAACGAGGGAGAAGCAAATTGAAAAATTGATAAACGGGGAGGTGGGCAGAATGATAAACGATGTGTCCAAGCGCTTTCCAAATTAAGACTAAGACGGGAACAAAATATAGAAGAAAAGAATAGAAATTAGGATTTTCCTTCAACACTTTTTTAACTTCCCTCGTGATGAGGATCTAACTAAGCAGCGAGGAGAGGGTCTTTTCCTCAGTATGTTCTTTTGGACGCCTTTCAGCCTCATGTTCTTATAAGAAAAAAGTGTATAAAGCATCTGAAAACAGCACGTACAATTTTTAATACCAAGGGAAAAAAACATTGCACTGAGGACACGCTACAATGCCTGTTTCTTGCAATTTAAGCCAATTAAGGGGAGGTTGCAGCTACACGGAGCGATTTTTGCGCAAAAAAGACCAACATTCTGTTAAACGCTAAGGACGCAGACACATTCGTGTACTATATTGACATTTAAAAACGACCGACATATCTGGCTGTAGCACAGGTTATATGACGTGTTGCCAGAATGAGGTTGCGTGTCATGCTATATGATTCGATCTTTTTTCACTTAATTTTCCGAAAAACATTTTCCCGTTTGACGCAGGCTTTTAATAGTTGTCTTGCTTATGTTGGGAGACCATTGAATGAAGAAATGCGAATAAGGGCGTGCTGTTTCTACACTTTTTGGCAACATAAAAATCCACCTGGAGAAGTAATCAATATCATAGCGAAAAACAACCATCAGAGGGTAAAATTTACAACCTGTCAGTTCACGAATTTTAATTACCGTATGTGTTTATTATAAAAAAAACGCACTTAATTGTGTTTTCTTATACAGATCGCGTCCGGCGATTCTTAGACTTCTTCCAAATCGTTCGTCTAATGCGTTTTCTCCCTTTCGCCTTCATTCGCTAACCTTAATTCATTTCCTAAGGTAAATCTATACGGTAAATCAGGATCTGAGTGGGTTGAAAACCGAAAATAGCGAACCCACTGGAAAACGAAACTAGACAATAAATAACGTTGTTTGTGCGACTACATAAATTGCCGACTGTTCCTCCATCAAAACAGTTGTAGCTACATTTTATTTTACAACAAAATGCAAATGAAACTAAACTATTTCGTACGTATAGAATAATCAACGCTCTTGCGTCTAAAACACGATTTTATCGACGTTTGCTTGGTGACATAATTCATAAACACTTTTACCTCATAACTTGGCTCGAGGCTAAGATGTTATAAAAGGCATCTTGTTTTGAAAATGTCTGTCAAAACATAACTAGTATGTTACTTTTAGTTGCTCTGAAAGAAACTCGTAGTGTTTGTCTTAAAATTGCTGGCACTAAATACTTTTTAATAGGTAAATAATATTAGAAAAATTTAGACGATAATGATATTGAATTAATTTGTTACAAGAACTCAAGACGTTCGGTGGAAATGCAATATTTTTGTGTAACCTGACCTACCGATTAGTCTAAGATTAAAAAGAAAAAATCAGCAATAAGGTATTGTTGCTTTTCTACTTCTAAAATCTTTGCCGCATGATGTTAAAACAACACAAGTCCTGTGCTGCGGCATACAGAATCACAAAACACGGTTTGAAATAAAGATAGCTCTGCTTTAACTTAATTGCTAATCAGTTTCTTTCTGTATTGAATTTAAAAGCAGATAAAATTTTCAGCAAAAATACGTTGAATTTCGAAGTTCAGTGCAGACGCGAACGAATTTGCGGATGTATGTGCTTTTGGAAATTTAAAATTAGCAACTAGTTCTTGTTATTACAAGAAAGCATTTTCGAAAAGCAGCTGTACTTCTTTCTTTCTCGACTGTCGCAAATGTTTCCACCTTAATTGCGGAACTCAAGGGCATGCACAACAATTTACGACACGAAGAATAATGTAACCGTAGTGTCAGTTTCGTACTTTTTATATTTATTTTTGCATTCTTATGAAATAAAACGCTGTAGTTTTCTTAATTTCGGGTTTGTGCTTGCTTAAAAGTTAATTTTACATTCCATTTTTTTCGCAACTATAGCAAAACTCAGGACTTCCGTTTGTGTTTCTTCAAATTTGCATGCAACAACATGGCAACAATAGCGCAAAAAAAATCTGTTTTGAGTTTAAGTAAAGGATATCTGTAACTAACTTTGTTCGTTAGCAGCTCTGCGCATTTTCTTTAGGACGTTACTCCGTTACGAATGAAACTCAAGCCCAGTTATCGTTAGCGCGTTTTAAAAAACCGGGTTGATATGAATGCATTGAGATGATATTCGATATTTAACTATATTTTGCAAATGTCCTTAAACATCCACTTTACCCCGAATCTAACATTACTCACAAGCACGACAGCAAGTCAAGTGCATTAAGGTAAGTGACAGTGAGTTCTTAATGAAAATGAAGATAGCAGAAAGGATTAAGAAGCTTGTACCGTTGTACGTTAATTTGTGCCAATATCCTACTGTTTGTACTGAACTAGCACGTGTTGCCGAATTGTTTTCGAGCAGGTATATCTTTGCGAATTTGAGACTATGATGCAAAGCACCTGCAAGCAAAATGTTATGATTTGGCAAAATACAATCGGATGCCATACCCTGTAAACAGCTAGCTTACAACAGCCGCAAGTCTATCAGTTTTGAGCATATCGGCTCTACATACTACAACACTGGTTTTTTTATTCCACTTACGATTCTCGTGCAGTGTGCTGTCAAGCCGAGCGTAGATTTGTTACTTCCAGTCGCTCTGTTCGAAGTGGTTCGAGTATTTCTGCACGAAATGTTCAGCGAATTGAGACAGAACATAGACGGTCTTTCACACTCCAGGCAAACGTATTTTCCGAAGGCTCCAGCATCTATTTGTTAAAACGGAAATGAGCCATAAAATCATAGGATATTTCTGTAATCAACGGATCGTCGAGCACAAAACAGTTGTGCCTTGTGGAGTAAAAACAGTCTAGCGACCAAGCTATACTTTTCCTTCTAGCTTCGTGCTTTTACATCAAAATTATAAAAACAAATCACTTTTGGGCGACCGAGTATACTGCCGTGTATATATATGACAGCTAAATACCTACTTCATCACCAAAACGTTTAGCCTTTACGTATTGGTTTAGAGAGAAATTTAGTAAGCCATTTCCATAGTAAGTATACTTCTTTAAATATTAATTTTATTCAAATATGATAACCAATACATTGTTATCTTAAATAATAGCAGTGTTACGAAGTATTGAAATTAGCAAGGACGTCATAACAAAAAGTATACACAAACAATTTCTCTTACAATGTCGAGCAAAAGTGTTTCGTATCTAGCATTTGCTTGCTATGGGTCCTATTAAACTGTTAGTCCTATTAAACTTTTGAACCAGCGGATGAAAACCCGTAACATGACCACTCATTTTGCTTGTAAATGCTTGGTGTTTTTTATTTCCCAAACTTTTAAACCAATTCTGTTGGTGAATGGAAGACTTAAAACATTGCCAAAACTGAATAGACTGAAGAAGTAGAAGCTCCGAACAGGAAACTTGAACCCCGTGGCACTGCAAACCTGTGAAATACTTCATAATCGGCGTTTTCGCTCAGTGAAACTGTGAAACCTGGAATCCATCTTCTCATTTTCATTCTACCAAGAACAAATTTTTCGGCTTCTTCAAACACGGTATTAAGTTTGAATAGTTGGTTCTTGGAAAGAATTGGCCTTGAGGCGATGTTTAACTTCCCGTTTCGGTTTCGCACGAGATATCAAACGCCACACTGCGTTTTAAAATCTGAAACACAATTGGAGCATGTGTTTCTCAGAAGTGTTTTCAGCTGCGTATCAAAAACTATTACAAAATACACTGAAAAACCATAACATTCCCCTTTTAAACCCCCAATATACTTTTTTGTATTTCTTCTAAACTTTAATGGGTTATTGATGCGGTGGGTGAACGGGATGATACACAACTAGGACCTTTTCAAATTGAAGCCTATGTACAATGTGTCCCACTGTGTTCGCGTAACTTTGAATCTCATCAAGGTTGTTCTTTCGAAACGGCAGAAAACTCGAAATTTCTCTAAAAAGAACTTAAAGATCTTTTTCAAAACAATGGTTGCATAGAGCTTTAAAGAAATGAGCGAAAGTCACCTGATCACACGTGACGTCACTGGCCGAGTTCGGTTTCAGTCCCCTCCCAGATGGTGGAAAAGAAATTCATTTTATTCAAACTCAACGTCTCTTTTCGGACAAACAAATTCAAAAACAGTTTAACATCGTATATTTTCTTTAACCGCAACAGTATTTATTCAATCCTGCAAAACGTATTCTTTTAATGTGCTTCGTCTTTACATAAACAATTTAACTTCGTACTTTTTTCTTGAACCGCAACAGTAACTATTCACTCCTGCAAAAAGTGTTCTTTTAATGTGCTTCGTCTTTACAAAAACAATTTAACATCGTATTTTTTCTTCAGCCGCAACAGTAATTATTCAATCCTGCAAAAAGTGTTCTTTTAATGTGCTTCCTCTTTAATATATAATTCTGTCTACAGGTTTTGGCAATGGGCGCCACCTTAACAGTTCGAAATATTAAGATGGTGCCAAAATTTATTGATATAACTATTTGTTTTATAATTCTACATGTGCTTCTTGCTGTGCAAACAATTTTGATACGATAAAATGGAGTTTTTGTGTAAAATGCAGCCAAACGATAGAGACAGGATGTCTTGAACCCCTGTCAGGTCGCCATGGCAACCAAAAGGTTTCTAAGGGTGCAAGGACTGATTAGCTGAAATATTATTGTAACTTCAGCTCTCAACGAGTAACATTTTTCGTTTCATAAAAACGAGTAAACTTTTCACAAATTTGTTGACACTTGAAACGTTCCCAAATATCAGGATACTTTTATCGATACAACGAAATACAGCATCTCTCAGTCAAGATATAATATTCCTCACACAAAGACAATCTTCGACACCTGACTCGACAAAACGTTTTCTGTTATAGCAATGTTAAGAGAAAAAAGGGGTTCGTAATTATTTACGATGTGAAAAACGTAAAAAGGAAAAAATAAGAAATAGAAAAAATTGTTTTTGCACGCAATTAGTCAACTCTGGAAAAAGTTACTTCTCAAAGTTCGTCAGGCGAACAAAAAATGATGAGTAATGACTTTTAATATTTTAAATATTCTAGTGAACTTGAGTAAAATCTGTTGTATACACTTGACACTCAATGATTATTCATAATGATTTTAGATTTTTCTTGGACTTGTAACTCTAGCTTAATGTATTTTTATTTAGTCTCTGCATGTTTAACGACTGTAACATTCTTACTATGTAGTTGTAGTTTACATTTGTATCCTAACTCCTGAATTATACGTGGCTAAATAAAATATCGGTTGATTGATTGGTTGATTGATTGATTGGGGCTTGAGGTGTCAGGATGTGTGCAGAGGTCAGGTGTCTAGGCAGGCGTCAAAAAACCTTGAGATGTATAGCCAAAGTTAGGTGTTTACAGGTGTCCGTAAGTGTCTAAAAGTCTCGATCAGTTGGCTAAGGGTGTTCAGAGGTTCCCCGAAGTGCTCAAGAGATTTCTGGAGGTTTGTAAACATTTTAAGATGTCTGAGTGGTGTCGTAGTGGATCCAGAGGCGCACAGAAGATGTCTTACCTTTTGCAGAAGTGGTGTTCAGACGTGTCTGAACAAGTTTAGAAGTATCCACGATGTGTCCAGAGGTATTCAAAAACCGCCTGACAAGGCGAAAATTCTTAAATTTATAGGGGGAGTGGGGGAAGAAACATATCGGTGAAACATGAAAAAGTCGGAAATTGCAGCTCGTAAAAGCATTCGGCCATTCATACTGAATAGGGACACCTCTGCAAAAATTCACAATTAAGGCCTTTATTAATTCAAATTTTGTCTGTTATTCTTCAGTATGGGATGGCCTAAACAAACAATCTAATGACAAATCCCAATAGCAACAAAATCGAGCTGCCAGAGTTATTACGAAATTTGCTATAAAATGAGCTCAAAAAAATTCTCATTGATGTTCTTTGCTGGGACAATTAATGTTTTAACCATCAAGCAAAACAAAACACGATGCACAAATTTGCCCCAATCTAATTCCGGATGTTTTTTTGGTTTGTGAAACACTGAGGTACTGTTTTTACCGAAACCAGGGACCGACTTCTTAAAATCCAACTTAAGCTACAGTGGGGCTTTGACTACGAAAATGACCACCACGTTCCTGAGGATATGGATCCCTGTCAGGAGATTTTATACCTCATATAGAACCTCACTGTTTTCCAACACGGCAAACATGTAAAGCAGTTTTTACAGTTTGTTTCTGCTGTATTATAAACTGATGTTGTTAACCGTGTTTAAATACGACTGGATTAACTTTGGCCCCTTTGGGTAACTCTGTGCAGTTTTAAACATCTCATAGCACGCCTTGGATACGCATGGACACGATTAAATGCTTCTTGGATACCTGCTGAACCCCTCTAAAAAATTACAGTCAAACCTGGTCAAGCGTATTGCCTTAGAATCAAGATCTAGTTTTGTTGTTCAAAATTTGAACTCATTCTTTGTTCGAGCTTATCAAGTTTAAATCCGAAAACGGACTTCTCGAGCCACGCCTCGATTGGAATAACCAAATTGATTTGGAGTGTCGAACAATAGTGGTCGTGAGTTGAACGTTTGAGAATATCACGAAATGTGTTTGGCCATGTTTACAAACCTGGAAAGCCTCTCTCGATCGCTATTTCAGTGCGAGAATAGTCATGGCGATAGCCGGCCGTCTGAAAAATGTCTCATCTATCAACCCAAGCAAGGGAGGAAGGCTGGACATGACTCGGGAGACGGATGGGAGAAGATACGCGAAGATTATTGTTCAGTAATCGAAGCAAGTTTAGTTATTCAAATAATCGAAGTTTGGTTTGAGAAGTCCGTTTGTCGATTTAAATTTGAGAAGTTCGAACGAACAATGAATTCGAATTTTGAACAACAAAACTAAATCTGTGTTCTTGGGCGAAACGCTTGATCTGGTTTGACTGTAAGACTTATAACAGTTTTAGACACCTCATGTATATGACGCGCAAAAGTCCAGCTCGAGTGTAGCATTATTGAATACCACTTTCTCATCACCTCACCCGCACAGGGAAACGAGGTTCAAGTCGCAATGGGAGAGGAAGGTCTCTTACTAGCAGTCGGGCGAAAGAAAGCGTTATGTGACCACCGTTGTTATTCTGCACGGATCATGCTTGCAGTGCTTGCAGACAACCCCGCTAGTACAACTAATATCTGCCTACCCTCACACGAACGTCTCAGAGGATGGTGAGATTGAACAACTCTATAACGACTTAAGTAGGAACCTCGGAGCTACTTTGAAAGTGGTGGGATCGAGAAATGACTCAAACGACGTGGTGGGGCTAAAAACACTATTAATCAGTAACTCTCTCTCAAAAGTCCCTGTAAAGGGCTGCAATTCAAAACACATGCGCTCACAAGTTCTTCGTTCGATGTTAGACAAGGTCCTGGGGATGTGTGTTTCCCATACCACGACGAAACAATTCGAAATCGTAAATATCTAGGTGATAACTTGGTTCAATGTCGGTTACATCTAAGTCCGGAAGAAATGGCGTAACAGCGTTCTGAATGTTAAGGCTTACTATAGCTTTGAAAGTCTGGGATTAGATCAGCCTATTGTATCCATGAAAGTTTGTCTTGGTTTGCGAGTGCCCAGACAGCATTCGAAACTTCTCTGCTATGATTGGAAATGCTTTGCAAGGAAGCCTGACATGCAAAAACATTATTCTGTCGAAGTGAGAAACCGCTTTAATCCCTTGAATGAGGCAGAGGAAGATCCTAGGTGAGGTATCAAAGGATCATAGAAGCAAACAATGCAGCTACCTGAACCAGAGCTTGTGTACCGCAAAGGGCCAGACAGAAAAGTGCTCAAAGATCTACGCACCCGAAGGTAAAAGAAGCTATAAAATACTAGAAAAGCAGAATTCTCCTTGTACTTAGGACCAAGAACGTAACACAGAAGTTGTAGATCTCGCTAGAAAATTACTTTACGAAGCGTACGACCAAATACAAGCAGAAGACGTGAAGGAAAAAGTAGACAGGGTCCAGAATGCGAGCGCTAATACTAATAGGCAATATAGTGAACTCTTGGGAGTTTTAAATGATATCAGTGGCCGCAAGAAGAAGCCTCTGTGTGGCAAAGTTGCGGGAATGGCCCAAAAGAACGGACAATCATCCAGAACCTACTGGGGAACGCACCACCCGTTGATGATCCTGAGGAAGACATCCTTCACGTTATCGCTATCAAACATCCTCCCTGTACCGAAATCGCAAAAGTAATCAAACACTGACTGTTACCCTGGCATACGTTTGACATGCATCATCGCAAAGATTTTTAACAGCATGATATTTAACCGTATACGTTGTCCCATTGACTCTGATCTGCGAGATAACCAAAATGGCTTCCGGAAAAGCCGATCTACGTTAAGCCACTTCCTGGCCCTCAGACGAATACTAGATGAGGCTTGAAAGAACAACCTATCTGTCGTGCTTACATTCATTGATGTAATTGATAAGATCCTTTCGGCTTTTGGCATCCCACAAGGCTGCTAAGAGCAATCGATGCAATGTACTCTGGTACCCGATCCAAAGTAGTGTTCCCTAGGCCAGGTTGTACGAAGAGTGGATAACTTTACCCAGGGAAAAAATCCCTATCCAGGGATTAACTGGCGCATTTTTAATTTTATCTACTGGATAAGGGTTTATCCGCTGGATAAAGTTATCCACTCTTTGAACAACTGGGCTCAGATGGTGATACAGAGGAGTTCGATTTTACTGCTGGTGTCTTTCAGGGGTGTAATCTAGCCCCATTTTTCTTTGCGATAGTTCTCGACTGTGTTTTTAGCAAAGCAATCTCGGGAAGGGAGTCCAAATTCGGATTCATGTTAACCCCAAGACGGTCGAGCAGAAACTCGAAAAGGTCATCACAGACTTGGTATTCGCAGACGGTATTTCATTTATATTTTTGAATCCCTTTGGAATATTGATTGAGCAAAAAGACTGCTGTGAAGTGTTGAGAATAAGGGCATCCATATCGGGCTACTTCTGAGTGAGAAGAAGACAAACGTGATGACTTTTAACATCGCTTCGGACCATATTCTCACTAACGGAGGAATAGCACTAGAAGATGTTTAGGACTCCCAAAATCTTGATTCATAGGCTAACTCTTTAGAATGAGCCCTCCTCAAAGCACGTAAGGTAATTGCCTGGAAAGCGCTGTATAGCAGTTGGTTCTCCTGTATGGGTGTGAATTTGGACTTTTACCTCAGCCCTAAAAAGATCGCTTGACGGCTGTTACACCTGAAAGTTTCGCGCTGCATTAAACATCAATTGGCAGATCTTTGTATCAAATCAAGAGCTTTATGGTTCCCCTCCCAAGAAAATCCAACAAACATAGCATGCCGGGGACGCTAATTTCCCTTTCGTAAACGGTCGTTGCCATTTGGAACAGTCGTTGCCATTTCCAGCAACAGTCGATGCCGTTTGTAATATATATACAGTAAAAAGAGTGTGAACTGCAATCAGGTTGTTGGCGTAGTGGTAGTGTTTAAAACTAGAATGCTAGCGTTCACGGGTTCGACACATGGTAATTCTTTTTTTTTTTTACTTTTAGCTTTTGATTTCTTTTTTCTTTTTAGTTTCCTCTTTTAGAACTAGTGTTGGTTTGGATTAGGGTCAGGTTCAGGGTTAGTATTAGTTGTTTTTGATATCCTGTTATCAAGACGTTGTCATCTTCATGAAAACGACAATATACTACTGTTCGACATGTTAGAAATGGCAACGACTGTTCCAAATGGCAACGACCGTTTACGAAAGGGAAAACTGCGCCGGGGACTTGGAATTGCTGCCCTTTGCTTTAGACACAAAGAGCTGTTTTCTGGAGAACTAGTTCTTTGAGAGTCTTCACACGGACACAGAGGGCGAAGGCGCCCGTGTACGACCTTCGTTGACACACTAAAGTTGGATCTGAGAGCCTCGGCTGCAACAAGTCAGAGCCAGAATACAGAACATTGCATGGCCAATCGAGATGACTGGTGCGCCAGGAGTGATTGAAATTGAAACTGAAACTAACACAAGACAGCTTAACTTGCTACTCGCAGCTCTCAACTTGCAGCTTTGCAAGCCAGATTAGCTCAAGATAAACGGTTGGAGGCTTTAACAACCTCATTATTGGTTTCTAAACTGGTATACCTATATTTTGAAAGGGTAATCTGTTGGTCAGTAGAACTGACGGTGAGTTGTGTTTCCTCAGCACTAGTTTCATTACCAACATGTTTAAAGAGTTTGTGACTTCATAGTTCCGGCAACCTTTAAACGGTTCTTAATTTCAAAATATATTTTATCTATTTCAGTAAAAAGGAACAAAACATAATAAAAATATTGATGAAGACTACCAGAAAATGCTTCAAAAGCGAAAAATACTTTTAATATTAAAGGTTAACGCCAAGCTTTTGAGAGTTCCAAGTCTTTCAATTCGAATCTCCCACGCCAACACCAGGTTTTTGCCAACAACTCATATTTAAAACAGCAAACCAATAATTTATTACATTAACAAGTGATCACAAATTACAGAAATTTGTGTTACACAACATGTTTAATAAGTGTCGCCCTGTCATGTCTGTTGCGTAATCGCACGCGGAGAGGCTAAGGGGAACTAAAAGTCGTTCGGTATTCCTTTGCGTATATCTCCTCGATTTTTTACCTGCTTTGGATCATTTTTTCATTAATTTAAACAGTTTTCTATCAACAAAACTGATAAGATAGTGTTCGAAACTGATAAAACAGTTTTCATCGGTTGGTGACAAAAAGACTCTTTCTCGATCGTTCAGTCCGTTCGGTTCTTTCAGATCCACTGTGCTCAAGCGATCTGGTAGCGAACTGGCTGCGCGCAAACAACGCACTGGCAGTAGGAAAACATGCAAGAAATCTAAACTGTAGGGAGAATTACAGTCGCTTGGAACGATATGGATTATATCTGAAACATTGAAGGTGATGGCAAACGAATAAACACGACACGCAACTGATCAGTCGGCAGATGTTCTGACTGATATGTTTAACTCACCGCTCCAAGAAAGAAAACAGGCCTTGAACCGTCCACCCAAACGATCCCAGAAAGCAGAAAGCACAACTGCTAGTTTTACAAGAAGGAACAGTGCACAGTCGTGACAGCTTCAAATCTTGATGTTAAGCACGGACAATAGATTGTGTATTGCATTGAGTAGTCATAGGTATTGTACCGAAATAATAGTATTTGGAAGATTAATGACAAATTGCCAAAACCCTCGTCAGATCACTTCCCTATGCGACTGTTTGGATGGACAAACCTAGTCCTTTTGTATCCCTCTAAAGTAGCAAATTCAAAGTTTAATATTTCGCTTGTCATCAAAAAATATCAATTTCGTTATCGTGTTTTTGCTGCAACTGCTTAAGTCGCTGCTGTCATTGCTGTTGCCACTGTCGAAGTTTCTGTTGCCACTGTTGAAGTCGCTGTCATTGCTGTTGTCATTGATGTTGTCATCAGTGTTGTTCTCATTGTCAATGTCACTGGTGCCATTATTGTCTCGGTGCTTTTGTCATTTGTGTCGTTTTCGACAGGCTCCAGAGCCTGTTTTGTAGTTACTGCTGTTGGTAACTGACCAGACTGCCTGTATAACCAATGATTCCAAAATGGTTATGATTATTTTGTAAACCAGATGCGCACAGCCTTCAAAAGAATTTTTTTTTCGTTTTACATGTATGTATTCTTTATACTGCACATATTCTTTATTTTAGTGTATAGTATATTATTTAGACGTTGATGTTGTTTAGAAAATCTACAGATATTCAAAGCAAATATTAATATTTGAGGTAGTTCATTCAGCTTTGATTGTTAATACAGCAACAACAATTTTCAAAGAAAATGGGAAACATTGGGTTGCCTTTGAATGTATTAAAACTGCAGCGCATAAGAAAACAATATTAAAACTTGTCAATTGTATCCACACAAAGCTGACTATCTGAAAGAAAATTATGAAATAAGTATATTCTTCGGCTTTCAAAACTTATAACAGAAAAGGTCTGTGTGACAATGGGACACAGCAGGAAAGTTAAAATTCTAATACCGACCGACGTACGTCAAATACGAAAATGTTAAAGCCAGTTCAGAAGTCAGCACACTTCTCCGTTTTCTCCAAACTTCTTGCAAATTAATCAGTCAAAACAACTGTCGTTGAAATGTCCAAAGAGCTTCAATTGCAGAGCACCGAATTTCAACTTTTCCGAGCAGCCGTAGCAAGAAAAGCTCAATTTAAAGCTTTTGTCAACAGTTTGATATGCGAACGTTAAACAAAGTAGTTTGTTTTTATGAAAATAATGGCCAAAATTTAATTCCGACAAAACACATTATCGGAAAAAAAGGCCTATAACGATGATATATCTATAAGGTTAAGAGATTGCAGGTGAAAGAAATCAATAGTATCAGAAAGGAGTAAGTCACACTTTTATGTTCAGTCGAAACATCAGTTACAATCGCCTCCGTTTGAGATTGTTCAAGAAATCTTTTAAACGAGTCACTGATTTTACTAAAAGAACACCAACTGTGTCTATCATTAACAACCGTCCAAAGGTGGTCTCGATCTGAATAACTTTGACTTTTAACGACTTCTGTCAGAGGTTTTTGAGTGGGCTTCGTTCATTGTTTCATGCTGTGGAGCATACCGAAGAAGTTTGTAAACCAGCATCGTTGACAACGAAGATTTCACCCATACACCAACTCAAAGAAGAATGATTCCTTCATCAAGGTGAACGCTGTGTCTGTTTTCTTGAATGAAACACAACTATTGTTGGGTGAAAAACTGTAAGTGTTATTATGGTAAAATAATTTAAGGTAGAATCACTTCCAAATATACTCCGTCTACAGTTAAAAATGCGTACTTTTCTAGTATCAAACCAAAATACATGCAGTTGTATCAAAGCCCAAGAGTATTTTCATTTAGTTTCTTTTAACTTCAAAGACTTCTGCAAGCAACTGCCTGACAAACTCTAAACTACTAAATACATGCAACTGAACCACAACTCATATTTTGCATTTCCTTCCAATACAATGGCCTTAGCGATAAAGGTAAACAACAAAGCAAAGTTATTTGAAAGGTTCATATGTCGCAAAATTAGTTCTATTTCCACAGTTTCTTAAATTTGTCCTTAGGTCTTGTTCTTAACGCATGCGATCAAAAATTAGAGGTCAGATTGTTGACTTTGGTAGTTATTTTTAACTGTGACTTGCCACAAATAGAATTTGTTTTTAGCAGTTTCATAACATTGTTTGGTAACATTTCACCATCTCTATGGCTTAGCAACCCCTAGATCTCTTTCTGATGAGAAAGCACTGGTTGAGTTTTCTGTAAGCAAAGCACTTGATTGCATCCCGTCATTTTAGTTAAAGGATAGATCATGTGTAGACTCATTCCGACTACGTGACAGAGAACCGCTAACAGAATGTGTTGAAACAATAACACATGAAATATTTAATTGGAATGGCAGCTCAGCGAGTTGGCTAGCTATTCGTCGTATACAGGAGATTTTATTGCACATTCGCCGTTCTTCATCATCATCACCACCATCATCATCAGCAGCAGCAGCATCGTCATAGTCATTATTATAGTCAGCGCCAACATTATTATTGTTACTATTAATCTTTTTTATTGTCATTAGTATATGAAGTAGTTTATTAAAAAAAATCGAAATCTCACAAGCCGATTACCTCACAAGGTTAAGAAATTTTCTGAGAAAATTGAAACGGTGACGCAATAATTATTATCCACTCAAGTTGTTGACAGCCGATTAAACGTGCTTTTGTTGACAATCTGTATTTTAAAAAACGTATTAATTCTGAACTTAATCAATCTATCAATCAATCATGTCTGCCCAAGCCAAGCAGCAGTCCTTGCACGCCAGTCCTCGTGTCAGTCATGCAAGATTCCAGCTCTGTCCTTCAATAGCGTGTTACTTAACAATGCGAGTACACTGAACAATGAAGGTGTCGCAACTCCACACATCACTTGAATCTTGGACGTTGGCTCGCAAGGGAGCTCTTCCGCCCTTTCTTATTTGCTTATTTTTGGTTTAGTGTGGTGTTTAAGAGTAGGTTGTATGTACGGACGACCAAGACAGTTTATCTTTTAATCGTAGTAGTTGTTCTTCATATTATTACGTCCTAAGATATAAACCCACGTTTTACCTTGTCACCATGTATTGTTTACACTTCTATGTTTTTCTTTTTGGTATTTATATCGAGTTCTGGAAGGTTAGAAACGTGAGAAGTTCTCTCGGCAGATCTTTAGGGATCCTTTATCATTTTTGATTTCGGTCGTGATCTCCTTCACCCTCATTAGATTTACATCAGCCGTTGTTTACCATCATTTACACTCAGAAGGCATAGTGTTACTGTTGCCGATACTATTTCTTTCTAGTTTTAAAGAATTAGTTGCTTACCGAAGCCAAGAAAGAATTGATAAATATTTTTTTACAGATGTTTTATATGTAGAGTTACAGATAAAGCTGAAAAACCACTACTCTTAACCAATCAGATTACAGAGTTTCTTGGCTAGCTTCAAGTAATTTCGGGCTGCCCTCAACCAATCAGATTGCATCAATTTATTAGCAGTTTCTTCTTCTTTTTTTGGTTTTGTTGTTGTTGTTGTTTTCTACCTTCAGTCTTCTCATTAGTTCTTCCACTTCGTCTTCGTCTTCTTCTTTCTGTTTTTGGAGTTGTTTTTCCTCTTCTTTTTGTAGTTGTTGCTGGTCTTGTTCTAACTCTGATTCTTGTTTTTGTTGATACTATTGTTGTTGCTCTTCTTGTTCTTGTTCTTTATGCTGTTGTTGTTGTTTTTCTTTTAGTTCTCTTCTTCTTGTCCTCCTCCTCCTTCTTCTCGTCCTCCTTCTTTTTCCTCTTCGTCTTCTTTTTCTTCTTCTTCATCTTCATCTTCTTCTTCTTCTTCTTCGTCTTCCTCTTCCTCTTCTTGTTCTCGTTCTTCTTGTTCCTCTTCTTATTATTCGTCTTTTTCTTTCTTTTCTTTTTCTTGTAAGATCCACCTTTAAACTCTGTGTCGCTGGACACCAGAAGTAAAGACAAAAATAGAGACAAACAGAGACGGTGACAGTGGTAATAGACTTTTCCAGGTTTCCGATTTTCCTCCCTAACCCCTCGACAAGTCCACAGTAAAGGTAGCAGTGACAGAGAGGCAACAACCAGGAAAGGGGTAGAGACAGGGACAAGGACAATGACAGTGATCGAGTGACAGTAACAAACAGAGATTGACTGTGACAGTGACAATGAAAAAGGTAAAGATTGTGACAATGACAGGCAAAGGCACGGATGACACGAAATCAGATCTACATGTATACATTTACTAAAATGTGAACCAAAAGTAGACATAAAATCCAACAGAAAAGCTACTGTAAAAAATTGTACGTAAGCGTAGTTAGAAGAAAGAGTACACGCATAACAGAAATGGTAATAGTTTGGTTTTCATCTCCTCCTTATCTTATGTGTCTGTTGTAAGTCCCATGTATAAGACAAGTTTAATGACTGGTTCAAGTTCGTAGTCTGCTCACTTTGTCTACCCCTGGACTGTAAATCTTTATACCTAGTGGATAAGCGTAAACCAGTTCCACCATTTGAACAAGCTAAGTTTTCCCACGGCTTTTGCAACTCATCCATAACGTCCTTGAACGTCAATGGTCAAGGCTAACAAGAAGACTACAAGACACTGACTTCAACCAGACGTAATCGTCACACTAAAAACTTCCAAAGATATATTGGAAAAAGTGCAGCTTAACAAATGATTTTTAAAATATAAAAGAATAAAGGATAAAGATGAGATTGAAAGGTTTCTAGAAACTTCACCGAGATCACCTCAATGAGCACATGCCGTAAGCAACAAAGGATGTTTCATTTGAATGATAATAACCCAGCTTGTGTGGTGCAAACATATCTTTGGTCACCCCAGCGACGATGTAAGCTCAGTTGTATCAAGTAATGCTCGCAAGTTAGCATTCATCAATTATTTTCTCATTTTGCGATAGATTTCAAAGCCAGACCAACGATTTCAAGCGAATCGTCAAACACATGCAAGAACTCTCGACCCGTTAAAGTAAGATTTTCTTTCTTTTAGCTACTTTTGGTACACTTATTAGAAATAATTCATTGAGTAGAAATCTGCAGTTGTTTGCAGAAAATGTTTAGTTTACAGCAATCCTTTGATATTTATAGGTAGCATCGAATCGAACCTAAAAATACCGTTTGCCCTGGTTTATTTTTTTGAAAAAGGTTTTTAAGGCCTGTAACGAGTGTCTCGTCCATTGCTAGTGCTTCTCTCCAAGTGAACTCTTAATTGTTGCACCGCTGCTGTATCTGTAGTCAAACGACTAGTAAAAGTGAAGTAACTTAAGAGTCTGTTAACACCGTGATAAAAAATATCAATATGCTTCTATCAAGTATTTTATGGACTTGTCATCTTTTATTTGTCCTCATGACCTCTCGTGCAATTTGTAAAGACAAAATCTTTAATAGCGTAAAAATGAAAAAAAAAGTTTGGGAATACTTTGATATTGCAAATCAAGCAAAATTTTGTGTAAATCAGTTTAATGCAAACAGAACCTTATTTTATGATAAAAGAATTCCTAATAATATTCATGAACTCGAAACTAGTAGTGACAATGTGCTAATTATAAATAGTTGCCAGCCGTCAGAGAAGTCATGCATGTTTTTGAAAGTCTACTAATAACTACAAGTCCTGTCGTTTCGTCGTTAAATAAATAGCCACAACCAAAAGTCACGAACAAACGACAAGAAGTTTTAAAGATTCATTAGTGCAAATATAAATAAAGGAAGAAAAAAACTGCGTATACGAAAATTCTTGCAATTTGGTATGTGTGCGTGCAAGTTTTGAGTTTGCTTTTGTTTAATATAAATTGTATTCAGAAAGCCAATTTTGTGCATCATTTAGTTTTCTATCAACCGTTTCATGTTATCTTTACGATACTACCAGTTTATTCTGTGTCAGCACAATACTCAATAGAACCCAGATATTCGTTCGGAACACAATTTGGATATTTAGACTCCAGTATATTCTTATTGCTTGTACGTGATCTTCCAAGTGACCTTGACCTTACACTGAATTACTATCAATAGTGTGAATATTTAGTACTGCAAAGTTTTTGTCGACCAGAATAACTGAGCTTTATAAACTGCAACTCTTGCTAAACAAAAATGACTGTATGCACAGTCCACATGCAAAGTAAAGTAACTTATGTATCTCATTTAACAGATTGCGAAATGGGTAGGTATACTGGTTTAAACTAGCTAAGTATTCAGATTTCACTACATTAAAAAATATGTAGTTGATCAGCAAAAAATAAACTCACAGATATTTTCTACATTAATTCTACCATTATAGTGCTGCCTGTAATAACAATGATTTCTGTGGGACTTTATTTAAGTGTTTTGTTGCTTACTAAAATTTTGGCTGATTTGTATAAGCGATAGCTAAGGTGGAATTAGCGGGAAAACATTTCTTTTAAAAATGGAATAAAATATGATAAAACAAAATTTAAAGAAAAGTCATTTTGATGATCATAAATTACCGCAACTGGATTTGTTGTCATTAATTAAGTTTATAACTAAACTGTTCATGTAGTCAAACAAGTAAAGCATTTAAACTAATTCGGTTTTCTCCAGGTTGAAATACCAATTTAAACGTTTAGTTAATGTTTCAATTATTTTTTCTATCTTCTACAGGAACATGATTGAAGTCTGGATTATAATCGTGGCATGTGCTGGGGCTGTATTGTTCGCGGCCTGGGCAATACTGTTTGTTTATTGCATTTGTCGTAGACATCAACGAAGGTTAGTACAATATTGCAGATGTCGATGGCATAAAAAACCCATTTCACTGAATGTTGTCGTGCGTTGGACATACTGATAAAGTTACAATAACTCGTGAGTTTTTCAATAAGTTCAAGTTTAACTCGCCCTGCGCTTGCAGGCTCGTTAAATTTAGATACTTATTGAAAACCTCACTCGTGCAAATTAATTCCAAATTGCACTCGAATTTGTATGGTTGTTGCATCTCTACTAAGACATTTCAATGCTAAACCGAATCAATAAATCGGTAACAATCCCAACACGCTCTTCTATTTTACAATTACAGGAAACTAGTCAAATACGAGGGAGAGAACGGTCAATGGTACGCAAGAAGCAAACCCTTTGGTGACATTGAGTTCTACCCTCGCGAGGATGGATTGTGTGAGGAAACAAAGAAGAGAGCTTCCATAAAACACAAAAAGCCAAGTGAACCCCATACAGCAAACATCACGAGTCAAGATACAGGAATAACAACAACTGCCGTTGTAAATGAAGCATTTATATCTGATGAAAAAGACGACAAGCAGACAAATAATGATAGAGTTTGTTTGCCTGCTGACGATGCTAAACTTGACAACTACCCGGATGTAGTCGCAGCCGCAGAGCCGAGTGGTATCCCGGATGTAGTCATCAACACTACAGAGCATGCGCACCCGGAGGATTCGAATCACCTGCCTGTACCTGAGTACCGCAAGACAACCCTTCAAGAGAAAATGGACAACAGTCCTAATATGGAGAGAAAATTGGAACTACTTGCCCAACA
>JAOBRG010070002.1:1968-17401 GCA_027574985.1 Umimayanthus nakama | reverse complement strand
TCAAAAAAAATTTCCAGGATTTTCCAGGATTTCCAGGGCCCGTGCGAACCCTGGTTTTAGATAACATATTTCTACAGAGAATTCAACTTTAAACACTTTTCTATTTGTGTACCTCAACCGGAGCGGCCAAGAGCTTGGAGAGTTGGCGACTGATGGACGCAAGCAGCCCCTCTCTCTGGTCTTCCTGACCCTTCAGGCAGGCGAGCACCAGCGACAGCAAAGGCTGAGTGTGTACAAGGGCCGACCTAAAACAAAATTACACTCTCAGACTCTAGAACACTAGTTTAGCTTCTACGACCATCTAGTATTGTAAGTGTAATTACAGTAGTTTCCACTTATCCCAAACTCACTTATCTAGATCTTCGCTCCATCTCGAACTAAATCCTTGAATTCTCTAAAACTTCCTACTAATTATCTCGATCTCGCTTATCTCGAATTACCGTTTTTCTCGAATTACATCTTATATCTTGAACAAGTTTCAAAAGTTGCTCATTGAAAAAAACAAAATGGTGCTACGAAACTCTGAAACACACTTTTATTTAAGCAGTTAATTATATCTGCATGGCTTTGAGTTTCGTCCGCTACTTGTATACACTTAAAATCCATCAGAATGTCACACAGACGTTCCTCTTGTCTCTACGTTTAAACGTCCACTTTCATTGCACAATACAATTAAGTGCATACCGCCGTAATATATAGGGTTGCAACTGTTAACTGGATGTGGAAATTAAGGACTTTTCGAGCAAGAGCAGATTCAAGGACCATCTGCTCCCAAATAAAACTTACTAGGTATATTAAAAAGCTTTATTATTCTGTTGACTACATGTAATTCAACAACGAGCTTAACAAGATTTGCTTCTAGGGAAAAATCGAGCCTTCGTTTTTGTTTTCAAACATTGATTCATCGAAGATACTATGTTTGGTTATAACAAACAGTTCATTTTAGTAATTTTGTGCATTTAAAGGTAAAAAAAAATTGCCCATTCCAAGATTTTAAGGACTGCAACCCCAATTCAAGGATTTTCGGGGGCATGGAAATTTTCTTTTGCCAAATCCAGGACTTTTCAGGATTTTCAAGGACCATGGCAACCCTGAGTATAAGTTGGTTCACATAAAATATGTGAAGTTTGATGCATCTTCGCTCATGTCGAACTTCGGTTATCTTGAACTTTCTACAATTCCCTGTGAGAGTTCAAGATAACTAGAGATTACTGTAGTATCGTAATCGTATCGTTAGTTACTACCCACAGAAAGAATGGAAATAAAGTTGTTGCTCTTTTTTCTTCTCACCCCGAGTTTTTAGAAGCGTGTTCTTTCCACCATCTTGGACTCTCCAACACGTCACCAGCCGCTTTGAGCAGCCTCCCTTGTACAAAGTTTGCCAGCTTAGATATTAAGGGGGCAACAAGCCACTCGGGGCCCTTGATCACCCCACGTCGCTTGTTGCTATGGGCTGTTGCCAGAGGGGTGGCACCATGCCACTGAACAAACACGTTCATAGCGCCGGTTGCTATGGCATCCAGGAGAGAGCTGGTTTCCTGAGGCAAAGGGAATTGAGTGTTACATTCAGTTGATCAAGTTCATAGAGCATCCACTCAAGCACTCAGGCACAACTACTTGGTTCAATACTCTTACAGAAGAAAGCCACTAGAAACCAGCAGATGAATTTTGAAGATAAAAGAGACGAGAAACTCTAAGATTAAGCACTGAGAGCATAACTCAATTACTGTGTAACCGCTATTTTTCCAATTATTATTGCTATTGTTATTATCATTATTATTATTATTACCATAATAACAGTAAAAATAATGAGTATTACTACTATTAGTAATGTTATTGTAATTGTTATTATTATTACTATTATTATTATTATTACTATTATTATTACTATTGTTATTATTATTATTATTATTATTATTGTTATTGTTAGTGTTATTATTATTATTATTATTATTATTATTATAAAGGACAATCATCTCCACACACCTCTTTTGATGCTTGTTTTATCATAAGTTGTAACTCCAGCCAGGATTTTCGGAGAGACCACTGATCTAAGCTCTAAGAGAAGGAACATAATTTCTATCAGACCAACTAACAAACGATGAAAACAGAGCGGGAATTTCCTACTGTAAGACAAGAAACGGAGTCGGAACCACAGACAAGAGTCTGACGGAAAATGGGAAAGTGTCCATTATGTAACAAGAGTTGACCATAATTTGGTGCAAGAATATACAAGTAAGGCATTGTCTTTGTAACATTCTGAAGAATCTCGATTTTAAATGGGCAGTTTCACGCTCGCTCCATTCAAAACTGCTGCTTTCTAAAACAAGTTCCTTTCATTTCTAACCAAAGTAATTTGATAAATACGACTAAGTGTGACAAAGGAACTATTCCAGCAAACAGAATTGTCCAGGATCAATACAGTTGCACCTTATTGCACTACCTAATAATTTATTCTACCGCCCAACACTAAATTCGCTTCATCGCTTACAACTGATATCCATTTCAATATACCTCGAAATCAAACCATCCGTATCATATTTACAACCTTTAAGGTAAAAATATGCTTGTACTGTTCGTAGCAGAAGCTGTTTTGGTATTTTTAACTTCCTATGCCAAGCCATGGAAAGAACTTGCACTCAAAACGTGAAACAGTCCCCTTAAAATGGTAAGTTTGAGATTCTTGAGACAAGGATAACAAGTTAGTTTACATTTTGTGATTTCTCGTTTCAAATAAGTTTTCTCTTAGATTGTTGTAAGACAAAAGCCGAAACATTCTTTCACTCACAATACTTCACAAAACATAAAAGCATGAAAACGTGGTTTCTGCACTGCATACGTATGTGTGCGAGTTACTGTATCTTTCCATGCCCATATATGGTTGGTGTGTACCTGTAGTATCCTTCCAGCTGCCTCGTGAGCTGATTCCATGTCACTGGAAGATGACATGAGGGGCGCAGGGCCGCCCAGTGACACCATTACACCAGCAGGGTAGCAGATCAAATGCAGCAGTTTTCGTGCCTGACAAAAAATGAATCAGCATACTAATGTAGATATCGTATGAGTTATAATTGATGCTAGGGAAGTCATTACTTCCCACCGTTTTGAGGTGAGGGAAGAGGCGACAGTTTCATTGGTGGATCAAACACAGAAAGGTACACGCCTGGCAAGAACATATGAACAATGGTAGCAATGTAGCTATTGTTTTTGTTACAGTAAATAACTAGGGATTTATAACGTACCCTGTATTACGGCGTGAGTGAAGGGACGAGAAACTCCTTGGAAAAGGATTTTGGTTTCATCTATTTCCAAGAACTTCTAGTTGGAAAAAAACTTACACAAGATCTTAAAGTACAAATCAGAAATGTCAAAAACATCTTTATAGGACTTTTAGCAGAACATAAAAGTAAAGTTGAAAGTAGAGCAGAACCTTATATGTAGCGTAAAATCGCTTGAATCAACAAGGAGTAACTCTTTTGCAGTGAAGCTCTACACTGAGAATAAAATGTGCCATTGGTTATTGAAGTTTGAACAATAACAGTAACAGTGACTGGCACTTTTTAAAAATATTCTTTTTTAATTTTTTGGCTGACTGATTTCGCGTGCTGTGATTAGTCAGTTCCAGGTCCGTAAGATCACCTTTTCAAAACCAGAATAATCAACAAAGCCATATAATAACATCTTATTAGCCTTGTTTAGGTATCAGTATGTCTGTCTGTTAACGGAAAGTCACTTTTATGGTTAAGGTCTGGATTACCTATATTATCAAAAGGAATCTTTCCGTCTCAGAATAGTGCACATCTCCGCTTTTTCATGTAATTGTGTTACAGTGCATGATCTTGTTTGGGCTGAAACAGGTTTGGAGTGGAGGTGCTGCGGATGTTCATCAGATGATCACTGACCTCCACCTTACCTGATTGGCCGATAAAGCAGGATCCAGTAGGAGTTCCGGCGAGCAAAGCGCCTGAGGATCCTGAAGGCATCTCTCTCTGACCCACTCCTGACCACAGATCACTTGTAGTGCAAACCCAGCAAAGGCACTTGTATTGGAAGTCTCCATTGCTGAAACGAGAACAGCATCTTAACAATTAGAAAATGTAGAACACGAACTAGCTTTCCCAATGAGTACGTAGTCCACGAGACCAATTCGAGTTCACTTTCGTCGGCTATCACGGGGTTTCTGCAACTAGCAACTTACAAAATTTAGACCTAATTTTTCTTTAGTTATTAACCCTTTATTCAAAAGGTACAATGCAGGGTGATTTTTGTATCCTGTAGTTCCTGTTTTATCATGTATAACAATAGTTCAAATACAGCCTCGTTCCCAGGCTCTTTTCTCTCCCGAGAAAAAGACCCTGGTCGGGTTTAGTCACGTGCCTCCCAGATTCTAGGTGGTAACAAATAAAATAGTTGAGCATGTGCGTTTGTTTTGAGACCTTTTGACGAAAACGTTATGTTTTTCTCGTTACAGTAGGCTAAATAGGAACAAGAATGAATCTTAAGCACATCTTCTACATTACGGTAGTTTTATTTGTTACCACCAAGAATCTGGGTGCAGAGTGACCAGAACCAACCAGGGTCTTCCTCTCGGGAGAGAAAAGAGCCTGGGAACGAAGTTGGTTCAAGTAGTGAACATTGATCATGAAAAGCAATAAATTTCTTTGCGCAAAATTTAAGACCAATAGCGAGGATAAATTTTGAAAAATTAAGAGGTTTTCAGGGCCATATACCTTCGGAGACTAGTTTCTCTAGTTGACAGAGTTGTACCTGATTTGCTGGTGGCCATTGGGGGCGGGAAGATATCACCACCGCCAGCACTGTCCATGAAATCATCCAGTCTGGACGAGAACGGACCACTTCGGAACACATCGTCACGTGACGAGTCAGTGGCGCTGAGGCTGAGATCACTGCCTCGACCTGACAAGAAACAAACAGGAGAAACTTTCTTAATAATGGTGCAGCTGCATTTCAGAGCACTACTTCTTATGACAAGCAGGTGAGCTATTTCGAGCAGCAAGTTTAGAAAGTAGATTTTTTTTATAATAAACTAAAGTTTTGGTGTAAAGTGCATGCAGCGTGGACCGACTGAAATGCCATGACATTTCCTGTGACCAATTTTCTTGGTAGTACCTAAGACTATTCTCGAATTGAGCTTTTAGTAACACAAGGTTAAGATACTTATTTACCAATTAATACAGTCTCATGGCAATCCAGCATTTTGTTGGTAAATCGGGTCGAATTTCTGATTTTCTTCTGGCTGACAAAAATGAACTGACCCATAATTTCATGCAATAATTTTTTTGCTTTTCAAAGTTTTTTCACGATCAAAATTCACGACTTTCCAGGTTTTCAATGACTTGTACGACCACTGGCATTATTTGTTGAGACCCTGTCGCTATAGCGAAATTTCTAAATCGTACGAGCACGCTGCAGTACTGTCTGTATTTGTTACTACACACTTCTGTCACAGCTTGCACATGCTTGCAGTACGAGACCGGGAAATTTCGTTAATAAGAATAATTAATATCACTAGTCAGTGAATCCAACAAAACCGATTCACATCACATAATGAGAAAAACAGTGACTAAAAACACTTGGTAAATTCAGGTCTCGAAATAAGCCGTGTCCCTAATCCCGGGCAACCGAAAAATGCCTTGGGAGAGCTTGATTATTCACTTCTTCCAGGCGACAGTTGGATTCTTTCTGTTGGAACAACTTGAAATCAAATTCTTTGCACAACTCTCAGCTAGAATACGCGAAAGTTATTGTGAGTAAAATATTATATAATTCGATAAATCTTAGACCGTGAATCACCACATTTCCCCACACTACATTTCCCCCAACTTGTGAACGTGTTGCTTTATTGCCGGGACAAACAATTCTAGGCTTGGACAACCATTATGCTAGTCTTGTTTGTCCTGGCGCAACCATCAAAAAAACCTCACTCCAAGCCCTGACTAATTCTCTCTGCATCCCAAGGACTGCTCCAGGAGTTTCTAGGGCGAAAAGAAAAGTTCCACGACCGAGGTCCTCTGCGACTTTCGCTAACCCAGGATTGGAAGTTAGTCTAACGTTCGATTCTGTTTCATGAATTCGTTATAAACTACAATCTTTGACAATATCCTTGGGGGAGATGACACTCTGAACCCCTTTCCCCGTTTACAATGTTAGCTCAGTTGTTTTATTGCCAGGTTTAAAACGCATACAATAGGTCTCGACATTGCATGGGAGATTGGGGTGACTAGAAAATGTACGGCTGTCCCAAACAATTTTGTCAAGGATCGTAGGTAAGTCATCTGTGTTTGATCATTGTTTCTTGAAGTATCGACCAATTTATTAGAGTTTCGGAAGCTGATCAAAATGTAGACCTTTTCCTGAGTTAGTGTTATTTGGCTTTTACAGACCCGGACTTAAGAATATTTCAGGAGTTTTCAGTTAAAAAATGAAGTATAAGGACTTTTGAATTCCAGGAAAATCAGGACACTAATATTTATCGTCTGGTCCAGCAGAACAAAATTAAATTTTACCAGATTCCGATAGCTTTAACATAGCTTTGAGTACTGCCAGCACTGCCCCGACACCAATGTTCTCATGGGCCGCAGACAACAAGTAGTGGTCCGGGGATGACTTGAAAGGGAATTTCGAGGCTTCTGAGTGGTCATGTGACATGAAGTCTGTGGATTCGTCCAATAGCCGCAGTAGCAGGTGACATGTCAGTCTCGCCCCAGACTCTGCGTCTTGGTTGTTCTCCACTGCTAGGCAACAAAAACAAAGTTAAGTAAAGAGTGAATCAGTTTCCCTTACACCAATCTTCATTACCGTAAATGATCCAACAAAAAACCAAGCTTCCAGTAAACGCCCTGTATCATAGACGCCCCCCTCTGAATAGAATTTTGGGTTAAACGCCCCTCTCTATTAAACGCACATAAATCCCAGAAATTACTTTTTTTCCATAACTGATAATGTCTTCCTAAGAATAAAGAGCATATAAACCACTTCATCGATCAATAGTTTATTTATTAAAGTCCTCTCTGGATCAAGGGCTCAGAAATCGTGTCTTGCTCTAGGAAGCGTATTTTGACTTCATGACTTTCAGTTTGTTCATTTCTAACTTGTTTTTGCAAGCTTCTGCAAGTGTTGTGTGAAAATTGTCACTGTTTAATAGTGCAGTTAGTTTGTTGCGATAAAGCTTTGAATGCGTTACTTTAGATGAAAAAAACGCCCCCTTCTAATAAACGCCTCGTATCTATTAGACGCCTCCCTTTTAAGAACGAAATTTAAAAAACGCCCCGGGCGCTTAATAGATCTTTTACGGTAGTTCTTGTTACAGACAGGAGGACGGCCACGAGATTTGAACCAACAGCATTTTTCGTGCTCCTGTTACGAATTTTGTCTTACCAAAAGTCAGTCGTAGTAGAAGTCGCGCTCGTCAAATTTACAGGTCACTTTTGTCTTGTTCCGGGTAACGAGTATGGGTACGTAACATACCTTAACATGCAGCAACACATATCTTATCATGTGTCTTATCATATCATATCATACCATATCATATCATATCGAATCAAATCATATCAGAACATATCATATCTTTTCATATACACCTAATTAAAAAAAGTTGTCTTCTGATTTGTAGCATTGTGCATTGCTGCATACCCAGACCGCAATGCACCATGGATGAAACGAAGCTTTGAATAGCATTGTAGGTGTCTATTATGATACAGCGACATTCGTTCTCCACATTGCTTCCAGATCTTGTACACGAATGTCGCTGTTTCATTTAGGCACCTATTTAAAAATTCGTTACATACATGGTTCGTTGCAGTCTGGGTATGCAACACTGCGCAATGCACAATGCAACAAATCAGAAGACAACCTTTTATGGATTAGGTATGTACAAGTGACTAGATAATGGCAACGGAGCTCCCTGATTGGTTCCTTCACAACAAGGATCTCAGCTCCTATCCTATGTGTTGAGAAATTCAAGAAACCGGCAAGGTTTGCCAGGCCAACATAACATGACATAACATAACACAAGAAAGAAGAAACAACGAACTGAATGAGAGAAGCAGAAACAAAAAAATTAGTGAAGCTTAGTTTGAAGTAGTCTTCTCTTTCAAATTGCTTGCATTCTCAGTGGCTAGACTTCCAAGAATTAAGCAGAACCTGCAAGAAATAATCCTGAGTAACATTATCCACACAAAACTAGCACTAGAACAAGTTTCAAACCTGCAGGAAGAGCCGCCAGGAGTGACGGCAGCGCCACGTGGTAGATTACATCTTCCAAGGAGAAACAATTTCTTGAGATGAGGAGCGCAGTGAACGTTGCCACTGATTCATGAATTGACAAATCACTGACCTGCAACAGGAAATAGAATACAATTGCTATAGAGAACTTAATTAATTAAGTGCTTACAACGTTTTCGAACGACAACAAAGAAATTTATTTCACCTCAACTTTGACAGTTTCAATTAGTTGGCACGCGAGAGCGTGTAGTTACAATTTCAATTTTTCCATACATTTGTTTTGATTTTCGTTGCGCCGGTGAAACACAACTGACAACAGAGAAATGTATGGAAAAAATTCAAGTTGCGACTAGCAGCTTTTGTGTGCGACTACATGTCTAAAGTTTTGCCATTCAGTTCCTCTCTCCTGACATCAAGAGTTTTCAATTTATAGCTTTTGAAAATTAGGGTGTTGCAAAAAATATTTGACGCCGAATTGCCATACAAACCTTCTTATTTTGAACCACTGCCTACCCGCCAAAACCGTGATAAGGTCTATTCTACATGCAACACGCACGCAAAATCAAACATAAGCACATGTAGAAGCTTAACAAAATGCCGCACCAGGGACTGAAAGAGCCAAAAGGTGTTGAAGCTATAAGAGGTCAGATATGGCCTAATGCGATAATTTGTAGATACCAATCAACTTGCCACCGTTCCGAGGTTGGTAAAATGAGTACCAGCACACATGGACCGCTTTAAGGAAGCTGACAGAGGCGCCCATACAGTAAATGCGCCTTTGAGCATCCTCACATGGAAAAGGCGCATATTTAAATGCACCACTTTACTTTATCTTTTATATCAATGAAAGAGTTCTTAAGTTTATTGAAAAATTCAGAAAAGCTTAAAGTTTTTTGGAGACTCGCTGCTGTTAATCATAACTCGTATCTTTTTTTTCAAAGGTTCATGAAGCAGGACACAATTGATTCAAAATTCCTGTCCACCATGGTGAAAAAATACTTACATCTACTTCAAGGAGAAGATCGACGAACCCAAGAGAACTGTTTGAAGAACAACAGAGCGCCTTGAGAACTCCCAGCCACTCCGAGCTCAACCGACTGAAATGAGATGTCACTTCTGCACAAAGAACTCCAATGTCAAACAACCTGAGGGAAAGCAAGCTACTCAATTTAACCAACATTTGAAATATTTCAACTCCAGACACTGATCCACACACTCAGTTGAATCTGAGCTGTCGGAAGTCGCACCACCTACTTGTATCTTCTAAATGTATATTGTAATACAACTTTAGCAATCAGTGTTGGTCTTAGAATTAATTCGAATTCAGGTTTCTACGAAATAATTGTTTAGATTTCAAAAACATACTAACTTGAATCATTCCACCACGATACACGGTAGGACATTGATAACAACACAAATAGTAGTAGAAGTAGAATAAGAATAATGTTAATTAATGAATAATTATGACGGTAGTGATGGTAATAACGACTTGTTCTTGTGTCTGTTTAAAATGAATGAGGAACAAAAATCCCTCCACTATCAAAGAAAGGAAGATGGACTACCTGTGACAAACAACAAAGATAGAAAGGGAGTGAAATATTTTTGTACCAAAAATTAAAGAAAGGTCGGGCTGAGGAAACAATTTGTGGTATAAAAATTTCTTTCTGTATTTTACAAGTGAAGTGATTTACTAATAAAACGCCTAACCTTTCACTGTTCTGACAGTTACACACATTCATCAGGGCATTGCACACAAAACTGTACACATCCGCTCGTCTGTCGTAGGTTCGAAGGTGTTCCCAGATTCTGTCCAGCCGTTTGGTTCTAAAACAACATGCATAATGTCACCTGTCAACTTTCAGAAAGTTACGCTTAGTTTATACAGCTATCAGCTTAAAAATGTTGTCCTGGTACACTGACGTATGCCCTGATCAGATAAAGATGTGTCCGAACCCCAACTGGTTGAGAAAAATTTTGCTCTTTCTAAGTGTTGGTCCATTTCCTTTCAAGGAAATTCAGTATACGAGTGAGAACGGCGTATAATTATACGATGTAACTTTCTTGCAGTTCTTGAAATCAGTCGACAAAATTTTTTACAAGATAGCGACAAAAATTTCAAGATGATGTCTTTGTGATGTTACAAAACATTGTAACATAAGATTCTAATTATCAAATTACATTTTAATGCGACTAACCAACTAGTATACTATACAATAATATATAGTTGGTTTATTACGTTTATAAGAAAACATTTACAGATTGAGGCCCTTAAATCAACTAATAAAATCCGTCTTTGTTGTACGTTTTTGTTCGTTATCGCTTCTTATTCGTTTTGCTTGATCATAGACAAAACACAAAAAGCATTGAAATACTTATGAACAACTAGTTAACTAGTAGAAACATTAGGGCTCACACACAAAACAAAACAAATATGCGTAATTGCAGTTTGTTCGTCATAAAACAAAGCAGCTCAGTTCAATCCTTTTGAAATTGGTCCACCTAAGCTTCACAACCAGCTCGTTCAAACAATGTCTGTCTAACCCATCCCATTGACCCTTAGACAACTAGTGAACGACGCTGTGCATAAACCACACATACCTCGGATTTTGGAAGTACTCGGACATGAACTTGGGGTCATACTGCTCGGTGGAAGCCGACGGAATGGTGCTGGCACAGACAGACTGTTTGATCTTGGTGTGTGCATAATTGAATATATCAGAGTATCGCGTCTAGGGAGAAACAAACAAAGAACCTTAGATCATCAACAAACACACCTTGTATTTGATCTTGCTTCTAGTGCCCATGTTTTATGGGTCAGTGGGTGCGTGCGCAATGCAATGTCTTTACACCTGTTGTTTTAACTTCTCGTTTCAACAGGTTCTCCGTGTGTTTTCGGACCCGTTTTTGCTTACCAACCAACTACTAAATTGTAATGGGATTGTCTTGTACAAGGTACAACATAGAGGGAAAAAAAACACCATAACATAATAACAAAATAGAAAGTGCCATAACAAAACATGACATAACAAAACATATTCTGTTAACATAACATAACATAACATAACATAACATAACATAACATAACATGACATGATATGATATGATATAACGCTACACAACACAAGACAACATTAGCTTTAGTAAGTACAGTTACAGGTTGGTTAAAACATGCCCAGATTGTAAGTATACTTTTCACTTTACACTGCGACGTTATTTGCTTTCCTCTGCATTACTGCTGCAAATCGAATGATCCAATCGTAAGCTCGCAAGAAAAGACTGAAGAAATCACGTCAAGTCTAGTTGAACACACTTGAGCTTTCATTCACAATCTCGTTCACTCGGGAGGGAAAAACTCACCCTAAGATGTGCACATCCCGAGTACAGATCAAACAGATATCCCAGGATGCATCTCTCAGACGATGTACACACACCAGGATCAGCAATGTTCTCCACTGTCTGTAGCAGTCTGCATAAGATAATAAACGAGTTACAGTTAACCACAGCAACAATCATTATTACTATTCAAACTTTAACCCCATGCTTTTTTTTCACAAAGAGAGCAAGGACATTTATAATAAGCTTTTGACTCAGAATGACAAATGAAAAAGTGTTTTGTGGCATTTACAGTAACCTGGGTGACAGACCATAACACTGGAATTAGCCTACTCTTATCGACAAGCGGGTGGGTTCGTACAACATCTCTAGTTATAAGTACTGATAACTACACTAACTATTGAGCGAAGAGCATTGGTGCTGGTCTTTATCAAAATTTAAGTGCGACAAGGCATTACTACCATTCAGCCGTTAGTTTATTTCAGACACAACAGCTCTAACCGTGTCAGCCCAACAAGTTTTATGTCCACTTCTATCTTCTCCTTACAATACCAATACAAAATAAAATGTTTTGTTGTGAAGATACAAGAATCGATCACACACTGCTAGCCACTCAATATGAAAAGAAAAATTCTCTTAAACCATTTGAAAGGAAAGTTTTAGTACTAAGTACCGCATTTGTTGTGTTTGGTTCCGAAAGGGTTGAAATATAGCAACTCTAATGCAACTAGACGATCTCTGACGGTCTGAGCACAGCGAGAAAACAGGAGCCTTAAAACCAGAACATTTGTTTTGTTGCTAAAGGTGAGTTTACGTGTAGAACAGGGTGGGTTGGCTTCAAAATTTACATACAGCCAAATTACATACTACTTTACTTCCCGAGGGGCTTTTCAGTGAATTTACAAAAAAGCAACAAAAATGCGAGAAATATCTTTTACCATTTACATGTAATACACTTTAATTTAATTTAGAAAAGATACAAATACTAGTTAGCAATATAGAAAATATTCATACAAGTGGAGCCCCGGTTTCAAGATCTTCAGTACAACGATATTCCCGGTATAATGATCGACATTCGCTTGCCCTGCAAAAGTTGAAGTAAATTGTATGGGGCAGAACCCCGGCATCACGATATTCATTCTAAGGATATTTCTGGTATAACGATAGGAGTGTCCTTGACCGAGCGCAAAACAATTCCGGCTATAATGATAAAATCAATATCGCTAACGATGGGAAATGCTTGTATGGTAGTATGACAAAACAAAGACCGGTGTTTCTGTCAACAGTCATGAGTGGTCTTTCTACGCTCCAGTAGCCAATTTTAAGCAGCTCTATCCGGGAATAACAACATTTTAAAACAACTTCCATCTTTATCGTTATACTGGAAATTTGGCTATAACGATATCCCGGTTTAACGATACAGTTTTAACGCTCCCTTAGCAAATCGTTTAACCCGGGTTACACTGTATAAACTTTAATGGTACCATAACATACCCTCTGAACACTCTGGCCGTGTGTTGGGGCAGGGTCAACAGGCAGGCGTGGTATCTACGCAGTATGGCCACCACAGTTATGGACTTGTTGGGTAGTGTCCCAAACACGGATGTGGTCTGCGGCACTGCCGAGTGTATCACCTCCTCCTCACTGGGCATGAGAACGTGCACGATGAAGTCCAACAGTCCGTGGACATCACCGGACAGCTCAAACAGGTCAAACAAGAACACCAGTTGGTCTATCACCGGCAGGGGCGCTGCCAGACCGAAGTAGCTCGGCTGAGCGGCCTTCATTTCTCGTAGAATATTAGCACATCTGGCCACGGCGTTGTACTGGTCAAAACCTGATAGACTGGAGAATTTTCTGGAAAAAAAATTGTAAGCGAAAGTAATTTACCTATAAACGGGAAGTTATGTTATAAAAGGGACTGGTCAGAGTATTTTATGAGAAAAATGTACGAGACTTTGCGTACGAAAACTAATAAACTAATTTTCATACGCTCAAAGTGCCCCTGAAAATACATAATTGATCGTTTACTTACCGTTTTGAACCTGTGAGTAACGCCATGAGTATCGAATCTATCTTTCGCGTATGGTCAGCGTATGACCAGCGCGTACGACCAGCGTGCTTGACCTATGAGTAACGTAGCTCTAGCGCAATTCTTGCGTGTTCAGCGTATGCCTAGCGTACGCTTAGCGTATTAACCATTTATCCGAATACGCAAAAACTTAGACGTATGCCAGCCAATGTTATCGTATGCGACCGTGCTATAAACGTATACAACCTAAGCCTTACGTACTCCTTGCGTAAGTCAGCGTCTGCCGGCGTATGTTCATACAATAGCAGGGGCATACGCTAGTACGATACACAGTAGTGTGACCGGGCCATCACACATCCAGCTGACATGCAGCCTCTGTGGAATAAACATCTCTTACTCTGCGCTTGCGCACAATTAAACTGAAAATATTTAAACACAAATATCGCGAAACGAGCTGCTGCGATTGCGCTCAAAGTAAAAACAACACACTTAAAAGTTAACACTCGACCATTTCTTTTGTACCGCTTTTCCATTACTTACAAGTAATGCGATCACTTGACTGATATATTCTGAGTCAAATGCCGCACGTGTCTTATCTTGTTTTCACTGTATCATGTTTAAGTTTAAACGGTCAGGCGGTGGTGATTTACTTCAATGTTCATTTGACTTACTCTATGTTATCTATAGACATGAAAATGTATGAATACAAGTTTTCTCGAGTTTTCCCACGGGAGCAAGACCCAGGCCCCTCTAGATGTTTTCACGTTCACTCCCCCCTTAAACAATCCCCCCACACCCCCCTTCCCTCTCCATGGAAAATCCTCGCTACACGACTGACTGTGGCTTTAAGATTCAATGCCTGAAAAATGTAGGGGTTCAGCCTCTTATAACAAAGCTTCTAGTTTTTAAGAGAAATCAGGATAATACAAACAATATAATGCCAAAATTCCGATTATAAAATTTCTTCAAATGATCTGGGTCAACCAGACCAAAGGTCTAAAACAGAGAGCTTAGAACGTAATAAATGGCATGTCGCTACACTCACCCATACAAAAGTGCTCTCTGTTCTTCATGTGCTCTCTTTGCAGAGAGCTCAGCACTTGATAAACATTTGCTGTAATCCCTGCTTCCCCGCTGGTTTGTGGGGACGTTACCCAGCTCATGTAGCTTGCTCGGCAGCAACTTGTTGACCTCTTTAACTGTAGCTACTGCCTCACTTCTGGCCCGACCCACCCCGTAGAGGAGTATCAGTCGCTGGTTGCACTCGTGGCAAGTTGCCGCGTCCTCAGGGATTGGGAAGTGCGTCGCGTACTGGACATGTTGAGTTTTCTTGGAATAAAGACTACAGTCTGTAAGACTGGAATCCCGACGGTGCGAGTTGGCAGAGGTGTAGTGGCCCGAATCAAACTTAATCCCTTCGCCTGAAAAGAGAAGTCAAGTGTCGTCTAAAAACCATTGGTACGAACATGCAACTAATTCTAGGAAGGTTGCTCTTTCGAAACATATCAAATTTAATAAAGTTTTTGCGAAGAAAAAACAGAAAACTTGCACCAATTGTTCTATGATTGCTCTTTTGAAAATAATTTTTGGTGCAATTTTGTTTTAATTTCAATGTTCATCAAAGCAAAATTAATACTATTAACATATAAAGACGTATTTTAATGAAAAAATATAGGGCTACACCCCACAAGTTATTTTAATCCTTCTGAATGCTTGCCGATTCTTTGTGTAAAGTTTCTTTATTTACAGATGTCGCATACAATGTCAACACCCCCGTTTCCCCAGCCACCTATCAGACCCTTACCTCTGCCTTCAGTTTGAGAT
>JAOBRG010070001.1:0-37119 GCA_027574985.1 Umimayanthus nakama | reverse complement strand
TTATTATTATTATTATTATTATTATTTTTCGGGTCGCAATTGGCCATGCACATTATGCTAATTATGCATGCACATACCCTATACTAGACCAATTTTATGTGGTTACTAGACCCTATCCCAGAGTAAATGGCTTGAAAACCACACCCTTTTCAGCGGCACATACCCGTATAGCCAATATGTGGGAGTTCCCCCCGCCCCTAGGGTTGGGACAGACTTTGAATGTATTTATACCAGAGCAGTTTAATACGAAAAATTGCCTGGACCGACACTGAAAACCTTTAAGAAAGTTGTTCCTCAGTGCACTGCTTATGAAAACCAGTGTTACTGTAGCTGGTCGGGAAACTAGATCGATAGCTGATCGCTCAAGTCAGTCAAGTCACTCACATTGAAATTGACAAATAGTCATACAACTGACCTGTTCTGGTATTAAGCTAAGGAACTGGGTGAAATTTGAGAAATTGTTCGAGACTGCGAAGTATACTTCATTCTAGAATACTGACGAAAGGGGTGAAGCATTTATTTTGGCACCACCATGGTCACATGTATCATTTTATTTCTCCGTCAATCGTTAAACTTATAATACCTTTTTTTCCCTTTCGGCAGTACTTCCTTTTACCCAGTGCGTCAGTTAAATAAAAAAAGCTACGTATGTTTCCTTAATTATTTTGAATTAATACGCAAGGATAGGCCAAGAGTACTGACTGAATACTTGCGGTGCCTCTGCCCAAAGCAAGATGCACTCGGGAAACGTTTGAGCAACTCCCGCACTGGTAAATCTCGCAACCAGAATTTATTAATGAAGTGCATTCAAAAGATCTGTACTCGTGACAAATCAAAGTTTTATACCTTTAAAGATGCCGGGCTTTATTTGAACTCACTTAAAAAAATACTAATTCGCAGACTACAACCCCTAAAAAATACGACGATCATCCCTATCATCAAAGTTTAGGGAGTACCCCCCGGACATTCGGCAAATATGACTGTGATTTTTAGTCGTATGACTTTGTAGTATACGAATTTCAAAGAGTTCTCAGGCTGCCATTCACTTTTATGGTGATATTAAAGCCAATTTTGTTTGCGTTTTTTAGGGATGGTTTGCTATTCATCGCGCGTGTGAGCGCGTAGCCTATTGTGAATGGTACTTGCCCAAGTAATATATTATTTGTAGTAATCACAGCGACAAACGAACGCGCACGATTATCCATGCGTGGAAAAAAAATTAAAAAACTACAGCACTAATTAGGAACTTTGTTTTGTAAAACTTGGCGTAACAAAAACTATATAAGAAAAGAAAGTATGACCAAGTAATAACTTGACTTATTCATCCATTGTGTGAGACCAGACACAAATAGCTCATTGTCAACTGGCAATTCATATGCAAATGATTGGCACCCAGTGTTATGTGTTGACACCATTTTGACTGTTTGACGCACGGCTGCGCGGCTAGCGGTGTCGGATTTGCCATAATGCTCAAGTTTACTTTTCCTGGAGGGCAAGCCTCGAGCTTGCAAACAGTTTAGCCAGATAGATTAACGTTTCTACGTACGTACTTTTGTAATGGCAATATACAAAATCGTGTTTTTCTTGGCCGATCTGGTGCAGTTGTGGATACAGTCGCTCTTGACTCACTTCGACTTTTTCGATCTGATTCACGTGTTGTTTCTCGGTTTGGTTGGAATGTTTCTATCCAAACTTGAGCAAAGCGATGATGGTGATGATGAAAAACTTAATACTCCAAAGTCGAGTATGCGAACCTCGCGGTCAAGAGCTGCTCGCGGGTCCGTTACTTTTGCGGAGGGCACAAAATTTGGCGGTAACGTTATGGAGCACTTGTCTGATTTTTCGGTGAGTTGCTGTACTTGTTCCCGGTTTCATCGTCTCCTGTGATTGGGACACAACTGGCCCATGGGGGAGTTATTATTTATCTTAACTCAAATTAAAATTTTATGGGTTGTGTGTTATTTTGAAGAGCACAATAATACTGTGACTTAAAATATCGTATTATTGGCCCGCTTAAGCTGCAGTTCCCAGCTGTGGACGGTGCCAGAGAGTGGTTGATTGATTATTAAACAGCTTTTCTCTCTGCGTTTCTTTCAGCAGCTTAACCTGTCGATACTAAGAAGCATGAGCGCTTGGAAATCACACAGGTCGCCACTGATGATTTCTCTGACGACGGAAGAAGGGAGCGAAACTTTGGAAGACGGAGGGTAAGTCATAGTTGCTTCAGTTTTGATTCAACTTTTTAAATTATTCCTCGACAACAGTACCACGAAAGATCGAACCTACTTCAGACTATAATTCAAACTAGCCGAGTCGCTTAGGATGAATTTTATTTTCAAGGTTGTCGTAATCACTTTTCTCGGTCATTAAATCTTTGAAATAAAGGTAAGTACAACGGCTTTGAGTTATAAATTTTCAATATGGTTTCTCTTCACCACAAACAATGCACCGGAGATAAGCATGTTTGAATCTGAAATTCATCAGACACGGTCTTCACCATTTTTTTAAAAAAAACTGACAATTGTACGTGCGCGCGTGCTTTCCAAAGTGTAAACACGGCCAAGTACCAAAGGATCATAATACCCGCTCGGTTGGAGCTGTTAAAATATTTTCGATTTGGCATCAGCCAAGCTTGCTGTTGAATCTGTTTTAATTATCAGATCAAGAAGATGGCAGACGATATTGCAACCGTAATTCTTCGCGAGTGTTCGACTAGTGAAAGCGCTCAGTGAATATTTTCTGTCGCAACGTCTCCCGGTTGTTGCTTCGCATGAACCACCTGGCACCTCACCTGTGTTGCTCGGCGGGTAAACACCATGTACCGAGTACCATTGGCATCACATATACGAAGCTGTGGCGTCGGCCTCTTTCAAATCATTCTTGTGTTTGTTTTAATTTCAGCTGAGTTCCTGTTACCGTGTAACAGAAATACCATAAGTGTTTTGAAAGACACCTTTTGTTTCCTCTGCAAGAAATTGATCAGGGACAGCTTCAATCAACAGTCTACACACTGAGAAAGAGACGACTTCTAATTCTGCACGTCTGTTGAGCTCGGGCGAGAACATCTAATTTTCCGACAGATAATATGCATCTCTGCTTTTTAACTAATTTTCATTCAGATAACGTTGTCGTCCTACTCAAATCTGTGGGACCAACATGAGTTTTTTTTTGTCTAATGGCGAAGGTTTTCTTAAAGAGCAAAATGCTGAAGAAACAAACAGTTTTGAAGAACTGTCAAAGCTATGTGATGTATTCGTTTATACTTTATATCTGCTTCAGTATCAAACTATGGTCACGGATTACTTGGGCATATTCATCAATCAGTCAATCTTTCTTTTAACCACTTTTTGTTAATTCAGCTAATACACTTTGCATAATATCGACTGTCGCTGTTTCGATAGAATTTTACAATTTTAAATAATTTTCCTATTTGACATTCGACTTAAAAAATTGACGAAAAACTCCATGCTGACGACAAACAGTGCGAAGTTCCTATTTGATTTGTTTGTACAGCAATTTCAACAAATGAATACAAACATTACCAGTAAGTTTTCCAGGCTTTTTTATTATCTGAATTCAAATGTTATTTTAAAAAATTAGAATGACATCGTTACAAGAGCAATTACTAGAAGTGGTCTCTAGAGTACTGCTGAAGAGTAAATTGTGAATATTCATGCTCCTTTAATTATACGGAAATTAAAATTGCGATCAGTGAGGTTAATTGGCTGTTTTTGGCTAGTTCCCACGTATTTTAAATATCTGATACTGCGATATAAAGAATACTTATGTACGTTTCGACATACAGCAAGAAGGGGAATGTGTTTTATACATTTTTTTTTAGTATTTAGGCCAAGGTGTTCCTAAGAGCAGTATTTTTCACTGTAAAACTCTGAAGCTAACATTTGAAGATTCATAGTAAATAATTGAACCCTTTTGCACCATGTACAAATGTGGGGACTGCCTGTAGCTACATATTGATAGAAAATAATTGTGTAAGTTTGCTTTTGAGAAATTGACTCAAAATATTTTTTAAAAAAAGTAATGTCAACATGACTCTCAATATTGGCTTCCAAGGTATAAATGTAATGATCAAGTTTAAGTTTATAGATTACAGCTGTCAGGTTTTGAGAGAAGTTCCAGAAAATATTGAAACAGAATCAGTATATGTTCTACCATATGAAAGTTTGATTTCATCTAGTTTGAATACATTTCTGTTGCTTAGTTTTACTGATCTCAAAAGTTATGCCGCCTTTGTTTACAATGTATCTTAGAGGAAGAAAACACTGTTTTGACAGTTAATTTGTTTCCTACTAGATTTTGGAATACAATAACTTTATATAAATTTGTAATTATAAACAAATTAATTTTAATGATATGTAAGTATTTCAAATCAGTTTAATAATAATAATAATAATAATAATAATAATAATAATAACTTTATTCAAGTGTCGTTTCGATAGCAGTTGCCCACTAAGTAAGGACACCTTAAAATAACTTACAAAATTAATTTTTACATCGTCACTATCTATTCCGGACTATATTATGTAATGTACAGGTTTGTAATACCTAACTACCAGTACTATATAAAAAATCTATATTTATATAACTATACTATATACTATACATACACTTAAATAGAAAATTGAACAACTTCAGAAACTATTAAAAAAAATAATGACAATAGGTACTGCTTGTTGCAGAGAGAGCAACTACATTTTGATGACTTCTGATAGTTTCGATCCGGACTATATTATGTAATGTATGTAGTACCTAACTAACAGTACTATATAAAAAATCTATATTTATATAAGTATACTATATACTATATATACACATAAAGTATGAACTTCCTGTTAGCTGCAACTTTTGCAGATGTTAAAGAACCTTACATGTATTTGTTTACGGGATTTGAATCAGACCCATGATTGTATTTTTCCATCTTTTAAAATACAACAAAAATGCCCTCCAGGAATACCTTAATGGCCTTCAGGACCCAGTTATGCATAAAGTGGGTAACTAACTGCAGTGCATAAATCCCTGTCCACTGGATAACTTGTGTGTCAGCCAATCAAAACTAAGAACTCACCAATTTTAGCCTTTGATAGGGGTTTGTCTGCTGGATAAAGTTATCCACTCTTCGTACAACTGGGCCCTGGTCAACCTTCCTGCCTGTTGGGATTTTTAACCCTTAAGGTTTATTGGTTATATAAAGGTACCTTGCATGAAGCTGTCATTAAAAAGTTTTTTTTTTATGAGTAAATTATTGCTCATCAGTTTTAAAAAATAATACCGTATTTTGTTGTGTATAAGTCTACCTTTTAACACCAAAAATTCACGTCTAAAAATCGCACTCGACTTAATAGACGGAAAAAAAAAAAAACTTCTTATATATAATAGTAATTTAGTTAAACATCTTATAATGAGTTAGCACAGGTTTGACAAAGGTTGTAAAACCAAAACCGGTCGCCAATAAAGTGCAAGTTTTATACTCAAGTTGCCGCAGCACACAGTCTCTTAACTTATTTCACTGGTATTTTATCTTGCAAAATATTGAGGTCAACTTATAAACGGAAACTCTAAAACTTGTGCTTTTTTAGCTGCAAAATGGGGGGTCGACTAATACACGGCAAAATACGGTAGCATAAATGCGCTTCTGCTAAGAGAAGGATGTTTTTTTTAAACTTGTTCATAGAAAACAATGCCAGACATGTTCAGTTTGTTACTCCGACCATGGTGTGCTTGTATTTCTTCTGATTCATAGATAGAAAAAGAAAACCTGTTTCATTAGAAGTTTCATTATATGGCTCCCATACCAAACCTTCTCACATGTTAAAACTTGTGGTAAAGATGTACACTGTATTGTATATGAACATTAACCCTAAAAAGTATAAGGGGGGAGGGGTCAGTCTGCTCCCCCCCCCCTCAATTATTTTTGGCTTAAAATGTTTGTTCCTTGACCAATTTCCAAAAGCTTTGGCGTAACTGTTCTTTGTTTTTTAACACATCTTTTGACCTAAATTAAGTGACTTTAGGATAGATGATGTCATAATAAGTTATGCAATCTGTGTGTTAACATCCAAAATGCAATTTTTTTTATAAAAATGTGGCTTTTTTGCATAAACACTGACAAATTCACATTATTTCTGACAACTTTGTATATTGATTTCCAGTTTTGGTAAAATGTTGTTTTCTCACCATTTTCAGTTTTCAATTCAAAAATCTGAAAATTTGAAAATCCAAGATGGCAGCCTCAGTGACATCATTTATTTTGTTATGGTTGTTATGGAAACCAATTAAGCACCACGTGGCTTCAATTGATCAAAGTGCAATGAAAGTTTTTTATATACAGGGTTCGTACGGGTCATGGAAAACCTGGAAAGTCATGGAATTTTGAAAAATCATTTTCCAGGCCTGGAAAGTCATGGATTTTTCTGTTTGGTCATGAAAAATAATAATCGTGGTCATGGAAAA
Organism: Umimayanthus nakama; assembly: GCA_027574985.1. Classification (NCBI taxonomy): domain Eukaryota; kingdom Metazoa; phylum Cnidaria; class Anthozoa; order Zoantharia; family Parazoanthidae; genus Umimayanthus; species Umimayanthus nakama. The sequence continues at coordinate 30,648 of JAOBRG010070001.1, read as the reverse complement.
TGAATAAAGCGCACCAAATTATGGATGATTTTGATTTTTTTGAAAAAAAGTTTAGATTTTGATAAGAATTAGGCTTGAAGCATGCTGCGAAGTGCGTAAATTTACACGGCCCGAAGTTCTTGTACAATTTCACTTCCTGTAAAATACGTAAACATCGTAATTGACAACTGTCCACCTCTTTATCAACCAATCAGATTTCTTTTGCAAAGCCACGTGGTGCCAGCTCGACTCTCGTTAGCCCACCAAATTGCTTCGGTTGTAGAGGAGCATGAAGGTCAAGAACAATGGCGTGAATTCGCTTCTTTATTTTGTTTTGTGTTTTGGTTTGTTGAACATGCCAGGCAAACGAGTTTTCAAGATGCCTGGTTGAGTGATCCTCAATATTCCCAGTGGATCGAGCGTGGCAACACAACAACAACAGTTTCTTTTCAAGCTCACTCTTATGTACGGTTTTTAGAACGGAGTTCTTTTAAAAGTGCTCTATTAATGGAGCCAATGTTGTTAAGGAACCTGAAATTGAAGGTGACATTTCTGTGCAAATAAAAGCTTGTGTTTAAAGATAAGTCGAAATCATGCTTAATTGTCCATTTCAACTGTTAAATACCACCCATTTGATCCAAAGCGACATATGTTGGTGTAAGTCTTTGTGAAAACTAGGTCATTGAAAAAACATAAAAGTCATGGAAAAGGTCATGAAAAGTCATTGAATTTCAAAAGTTCAAAAGAGTACAAACCCTGATATATACTAGGTATCAAGTCATTTGGATGAAAGGTGTCAAAAGTGATCAAATTGACCCCCCCCCCCCCCTTATGCTTTTGTTTAAGTATTTTTACCTTATGCCTTCTAGGGTTAAGGGAATAAAACAGCATTGCACTCATTTTAGAAACATGCTATGAAGTGGCAGAGCATGAGAAAGTGTTAAGAGAATAAGAGGCAAAGCTGAGTTTTCTCTCTGCTTTGCGAGTGTTCTGCTGTGTCATAGTATGTTTCTAAAACTGAATAGTTGGATTGTTTTATTGCTTCTAGGAAATAACATCTAGAAAATTAATATTTACCGGAGAAACAAGAAAAAATTGTTTTTCCAAGCTGCATGCAGTGCTTGGTTTTGAGTAAAATTTTTGGTTGTACATGGACATTGGGCAACCAAGGGCTCATTTTGTCATTGAACAACAAAAGTTGAGATTGTCCCAAGCAAAATGACATCAACGTTCACAATGATTGAATTTGCTATATGTAGTAAACAAAATAATCTATTATGTTTCACTTGTTACAAGGTCACTCTGACAGGCCTCTTTTTGAGAGGCATGCCCAGCGATCGCTCTTGTAGTTGTCAATCACCTGAAGAGTCTGAGTCCTGCATTTGTAATTATACCAAAAAAGTTGAACCTTTTATACTCCTCTCAGTTGTCACTTAATTTTGGTCAATGTTAGTCTTATCAGGATCTCAAAGCAATGCTGTCTCTTGTGTTTCGCCTGTTTTCAATGCTGTCTACTTCACAGTGAAAGATATCTGCTATCTGGGAACAACACATGCTGAAACAAAGGCCTATGTACACTGCCACTTGCTTGTCTAAACTGTATTTCTTGGTTGTCCCACACAGAATCCAGTCATCTTAGACAACCAGGCAATTATAAAGACTGAGTGCTGGCATGTGACATTTCAGTTGTGTGTTTAAAACGACATTGTGAACTTGCAGTTTCTGTTGTTAAAATCCTGTAAAACCATGTAGAATAATGCAATTTCACGAAACCCCCAAAAAACCATCAGGTTTTGACACAGGTAAAACTACAGTTTTGAAGTACGTTGTAATTTTATTTGAAACTTTATCTTTGAAGTTTGACTGACAAAGAAAGCATTGTCAAAGTGGTGTGAGTGGTTTGTTTATTTAGGAGTTTGGTTTCAGTTTTTATTTACTATCAACAAGGCAATAATTAAATAAACAGTAAGTCATTCAAAATTATTAGGACCAGAGTAAACTAATGTTGTTGGTAAATCCAATACAAAAAAACAAAGCTATCAAGAGGTGGTTCACCGCAACTGTCAGCTGACCTTGAATAAACTGCAGCCACCTTTCGATACTTGAAAAACCAACCAAAAACTGTTCCGCTACTCTTCCATCTTCTTGGATAACATATGTATAGACAAGTCATAGTTGAAATGTGGTTGTTTTGATTTGGATTATTCACTTGTTTTTACGAGCTTTTTTTGTGTTTTTCAAAACTTTGTCTTTTGCAGAATGTCAATCATGATTTCTATCCAGATTTAGAGAATGGTCCTAAGCAAATCAAAGCGTGTTCACACATGTGGAATTTTGATGCATCCAGCTGGAAGGCATAACAGCTCGGCGCATCAAAACCACCCACCCAATATCCTACATGTAAAGAACATCCCACTTGAGATAAATAAAAGGTTGTCGGAATTATCAAGTAACGAGGATGCCTTTAATGATGGTTGATTATTGCTTCTCTGTCATCTTCCTGCCAAAGTAAATCATCTTAGATGCCATCCACTGTGTTGCTGATGCTGGATGACTTCAGGTGAACTTCTTGGATGATTTTACAATGTGTTCTGTCTTCACTTCTGCCCACGATTTCACCACCCACTAAACAATGGCCAGAGGCGCTGCTGTCATATTTCCAGCTGTGGTGAATGAGTGTTCACCTGAAGTCATCCATTTGCTTCACTGTCTGTGCATGGATTCTTTTATGGCTTGTTCGGACTCAAATCTAGTGGCTGGAGTACAGATGCTAAAGCTCTGGGAATCACAGCAATGTTGGTATTTTCAGCTCTCTTTGTGTTATCCGACAAATGTGCTTTGAACATGCCCCACACAAGGCAGCATTATACTGTAGTGCATTTGTTTCAGTTTTTTGAACATAACTTTTTATGAAAAGCGCTCTCACACCAAGCCCTCTCGCAGCAGCTCCAACACAATGTATGCCTGCCTCTGAAACATACGTGATTTCACCTGTTTACTTCATGGCTCAATGAACACAGACAGTATGGTGTGAGAATCAGCTTTTCTGATTGGCCGATTGGACTTTTTCCCCACGCTTCTGTGTTGCATGCACAGGCTCTGCTTTTTTTCTAGACTTTTTAAATTAACTAACGCACTGGAATTTTCATTGTTTTGCTTTTGCGTGGGAAAATTTTTGAAATTTCAAGTTTAGCTTTTTATACAGACACAAAAAAACATTAACTTTTTGAGCACAACTTCATTAAACTTTGAAAAAGGGGGTTATTCAAAGGGTGTTACCTAAAACCCAATTTTTGGCCTTGAAAACAAGGGTCAGCTTATACACATAGTCAGCTTATATATCAGAATTTACGGTCATCAAACTTCATTTTAAGATTTCTCTGAAGAGGGAGCAATCCCGAAACTCGGAGTAAAAGTTTTTTCTAAATGCAATCCCTGCATATGTTTTCTATATAATTTTTTATGTATACCTATAGCAAAATAAAAGCAGTTAAATGTGCTCAATGCAGGGCAAGGTGGTTGAAATATTAAAATTGTAAAGTATTTGGTTTGGAAACTTTAAAAATAACTTGAGTTTCAGGCTCAATGGCAATCATCAGATAAAAGGCATTGGGCAGCAGATGAAGTGTTAATAGAGTTAAGGTGGCTTGTACATGTAATTGGCAGCAATGAACTTGTTGGCATGTCAGCATGAAGAAGAACGTAGAGTAAGAGCTATTGAGTTTAGTTAATGAAGTGATGAGAAACTCCTGATAAATACCTATAATTAAGCAGTGTGAGGTTAGTGGTCAAACCCCCATTCTCAACTCCCACAAAAAAACTTGGAATTAAAATTTCATCACATGGAATTGGTGGTAATTGAAACTATTTGCATGTTACTAAAGAAAAATTACAACCATAAACTGAAGCCAATCATTGTGGGTTTGATAATGTTCTTTAATTCATAAATGAGTTTTCCTTATAAAGAGTAACACTAAAATTTTACATGTAAAAGAAGTTTTACTTCCATGTTTCTGTGTCTGGCAGACAACACCTAAATTGCATGCAATCTTTCTTTTGTTCACAATTTTGTAATAATTCTATATTCAGTTGGAGAATCTTAATTTGCACATGTTCACTTTGAAAATGTTAATGATGACATGATTGTCTATGGCTTCTAAGCAAAAAGAAACACTGGCTCATTTTCATTTTGAAAAACTCTGATCAATGAGACACTGTGTGGGGTTTTGCATGGCCCAAATGGCTGAAATCACTCATTTTTTAAGAAACAGCAATGTTCTTCATTTGGCATAAAATAATAGAAACGTTTTAAGATTTCCACAAGGTGTTTTTTGTTTGTCCTTAAAATGGTTGAGATAAAATTATTTAAAAATTTGGACACAGGGTTTTTGCCAAGAAAGTTTAAAGCATATTATTTTCAGAAACAGGGTTTGTTGTAATTGTCCTGAGTGGTTGAGATAAATATTTCTTGATACAGGTAAATTTTTTTGTGTGTGCTCTATTGACATGGAATGTTTTTTATTTGGTCAATTTTTAGATCATACAGTACATGTTCAAATACAGGATATTTTTTGGTACTGGTATATAAATTGGTTTAGATCATACTTTTTCAGACTCTAGACGATAGAGTAGCATTCTTTTTTGCCTTAGTAGTTGAGATCAAGCATTCACAGATACTTAATTAGAGATCATGATATTCAGACTTTTTTAGTCTTAACAGTTAAAAAATGATTGAGATTGAATTTACAAAAACAGAATGATATTTTTTTGCTTGCTTAAATTGGTTGAGATCATATATTCTTAAAGTAAACTTTCTGTACACATAATTACACACTTAACTCATAGTAAGTATAGCAGGTCTTGTACTTACATTCTTATTCCTTGGAAATACCTCGTCTTTTTCCACAAAAGAATGAGCATCATTTGTTTTAATTGTCACATGCAGATAGTTTTAAATCTGCAGTTTCACATACAGATTGATTTTGCAACTTCACTTATAAGTAGCAAAATAATAAAAACTGTGAGTAATGTTTAAGATCCGTTATCTCAGATTGTTCTATGCAGACCAACCAAAACTTATGCCACTGGTTTGAGAAAGTCTTCATGAATTATTGTGCCAAAGGTTCAAAAGTGAGTGCTGCATCCGTATTTATAAGGCCCAGTTTTCTTTTATAGTTTGTTTGTTTTGTTCCTGTTTAAAAGAGATCTTTGTGTTTCTACTGTAATTATAATGACTGCATGTATTCTGAAGCTGACAGTGATTTCAATGCCCTGTTTTGTCATCAGCTGCAAAGTGTTTTAAACAATGCCTGAGTTGACTAAATGCTTTGTAAATCTTGTTTAGATTTTTGCCTGACTTAATTTTAGATGAAACTATAGTATGAAGAAACACAGAACATGACAAAAAAATGTAGAGTTTTGTTTAGTAGTCTGAAAGATTGCACAAATCTTATTGAAGATAAGCTGCAGCTATCTGGCTAAGTGCAACTAATTGAATGCCCTTCAAGAAGCTGACCATTTGAAAGTCATTTACACTTCAGAACAGAGAAACAAAGCTTACATGTAAGGCTGAGAGAAATTTGCATTTTATGCATTCATCTTATTTCCTAGTCCTCTTTTTATATATGCACTCAGGAGCTTTAATGTGAGAACTGCTTTAAAATGCTTCAGCCTTTCAGATAGATCATTTCATAGTCAGGCCGGAAATTAGCAGGGGGCAGTTGTAGCATCACAAAATTTTTACTTCATATTTTACAAGGGCTACAGGTTGCCATGACAAAAAAACTAGTTCATAAATTATGTATTGTGGTATATACTTTTAAACTTGAGTTCCATCCTTTATGGCTAGAAGTTATGGTCATTTGGTGTAAACTCTATGTAGCACAGAAATACATTTTGAGGCTATCAGTTTGTTGTGTCTTAAACAGTATATTTCCACAGGCGATTTTTTTCTTTTGGCTGCATATATGAATACCCACAAAAGCAAAACCCCTTGCAAGAAATTAAAATTCTGAGTTGACAATTTTAGTATCTTGAGAGTTAAATCCCTGTTCAGTGAAGTGATAATTTAAAATGACAAATAAACTATGATTTGTCAAACAGTTGGAGAAATAATTGGAAATGTTGAGAAAGGCAATATTACTTAAAACTTTCTCTATCTAAAGAGATTATTCACGGTTTTTATATGAAGCAAGAGAAACAGAGTGAAGTTGGGCTTCATAAACACAGCTGCTGATAAACAATAGACTTATTTCCATATTTGGAAGTCATTATATTTTGGTTCAGGGTATTTTCAATGTATAATATTCTTGGCTAAAATCGATGAAGAATGAATTTTGTGGGTTTCTTTTGCTTGTGAGGAACCTTGATATCTATCTAGAAGGCTTTGAAGACAAGATGTTTTCTAACAGACTTAAAACAACAAGATGTGAAGCAGAAATTGGACAGAGCCACCTGGCTTGATGATAATATATGACAAGACTATGGGAGCTTTGGCTTCTAAGAAACGGTCTTCATCATGGTAGATATAACCTTTTTTTCTATTTTATTGCTTTATATTGTCATTTTTAAATTACTGGTTTGTTGTAAATTTAGTATATGAAGTTTTAGGGAACACAGTTTCAGTTGATAAGTAAACAAGCTTTTTATTTTGGATGAGAAACTAAACTGGTGTTTTCATGAGTGCTGGTTTTCCCAAGATGGCTGCCAGACTGAAATGTTTGGCCTTTCACTGTTGAAATACACATGCCATATTCTCACAGTAACTGCTGATGTCGCTGATGTTTGTATTTCATTGAAAATTCCATACCTTTACTTCTAACTTGGGCTCCAAAAACTTTTGAAATGGTTGATTTGAGGAAAGATATGTATGTGTCATTATAATGCTTAAATTGATTCAGTTTTGAGTCAGTAATTAGTGTGTTACCCTCAGTTGTATGGGTCTTTTCATATGCAAGCAGAAAATGCTAATCCATTACAGGTTTTTAGCTTGAGATTTTGTACAGATATTTGTATATTCGATACGGTTTTACCTGTGGCAAGTCTGTTGTTGACGTTAGAAGTCTATGCTTAACTAGTTATAAGTCTGTTCAACCATGAACAGAGATTTAGGAGCTTGGAAGTTAAACTGTACATTTCTAGATATTAAGTGTGTATTTGTTGTGCACTTGGTATTTGTACTAAACTTTACCTATTCAATTTTGATGTTTACCACAAGGCAGAACATTTCATCTTTATGAAAGTATTTTATTCATGTAGCACTGCTTAGTGTTTTAGAGTAAAATTCAAGATAATATCAGTCACATATAACCTATTAGCATTTTACTTTTGGTTATAAGAGCTTGTGTTAGGTGTGAATTTGTAGTTCTAAGTTTGCTGTTAATGAATCCAGTGATAATTCTAAACTGTGAGGACATCTCTATTTTTTACTTAAGCCTTATCATCTGAATTATTCTGCCAAAAAATTGTCTAGAAAATTGTGCAATGCTGTACATGTGTAACCTTTATCCAAGTTGCATTGCATTGTTTCTTTTATTGAATATAATATTTATAAGTCTTCAATCCCATAGTTTTGTGGAAGAAACTAGACAAAACTTATACTTTCTTGGTAAGGTTGTTTCTGTTCTTGTACCCAGCTTGTATCTGCATAATTTTTGCAGGCTTAGCATCCTTTTTTTGTGTAAATGCAAAGGTCAAAAAGCAGTGATCTGAGAACGTTACTTTGAAGCTTAACTAAAAAAAGGACAAGAAAAGGTCAAGTTGCTGGCCTGTATTGGATATCACACACTCTTATTGCACTGCACAATGTTTTAATTAAAACTGCATTTTAAATATTGTTTTGTCAAGAAGCACAGATAGTAGACCGTGGTGTATTTGAGTCCTTATTGAGCCTGATTAAAGCCAGGGTATTTTTACAACCCAAGTTATAACAAGCTAAGATAGATAGTAAAACTAATCTTGATGTACATACATGTATGTATTTGATTGGTAAGGGGAATCAAAATTTCACTTTGATTCAAGAAACATAAACTTTGCTCATCAAATAAAAAAAAACATTTAATTGGAATATTTTAAGAAATTAAATTGTGTGTTTTGTCTGAGTGATATCAGATGGATTTTTAACTGTACAGAATAATTATTCACCTACATGAATACATGTAGTACACACACAATCATTTGTATATGACACTGTATACAATTTCACATTTATTTTTGCAATTGAGTGGTAATTTTCCACTTTCAAGAAAACTACTAACATTGTTGTTTTATTTGTAACTTAATAGTTTAAATTTTGACCCTGGAGTAACCCTCTGTTCAATTTAACAGTTCACAAAAAGTACTGGCATTTGATTGTTTTTTTATCTTAGTGAGACATATTACATTAGGCTGAGTCATAGTTGCTGTACCTCACTTCCAACCTTAATGTAATAAAAAAGAAAATTTGTTTCTTTTTTATACTTATGTGAACAACTAGTGCACGAAATATTATATTAGAGCTTAAACTCCTTAGGGTAATGGCCAGGTCAACCATCTTAAAAGTCGTCTATGCTATTTTTGCCCTTCATTGGATTCTTTGTGTGTAGTGTGTGTGTGTGTACATGTTTTTTAGCTCTTTGCTGTCATTTCATCCACGTGTATTAAATCAAATGTGATTTAACCACATTGGAAATAGTTCTTTATTAATTTGATATTGTTGTTTTAAGTTTCCAGACATGGTGTGATTTGGGCTCATAAGTTAAGGTCACACATCTGCATATAGGAATTTTTAATGGTTCTTCATTTTAATATGTTAATCAAATGTAGAACTTTATTGCATTCATACATGTTTGTTTGTTCCTTGCTGTTTGGTAATATGAAGCTCAGCAAGGTAGAATCATGTTCCGTATATGCAGACTTTAAATATGGTATTTCTCGTAAGGGCACTATAGCTAACACTCTCTTACAACATCTATGTCTGAGCATACTTGTACATGATCTGGCAAATTAATATGTGTCTGTTGAGTTTAAACCCAATACACAGTAATTGTAAGGAAATTGCCTTAAGCATTTGTCTGGACATTACAGCTTCTCGTAAATGTCAGCTGAAGTGAGTTTTTTAATACAGGTAGTTGTTAATTGTTTGTTATAAAATGCTATGTGATGCATATCACACCACTTACCTTTTTTCTGGTTGATTGTTTAATACTTTGTACAGCTGTGCAAGTCATTATTCTTCATAATTTTGTGGTGTTTTAGATCTTCAAAATTGTCGAATTACATTCCTTTTATTCCCTTGACAGTACAAGATGGTACGTGTGACACCTTTGCATTGTAGCACGTGGAGCCATTCATTAGATGTGACCTACTTTTACATTAGACCAGACCAATTTAATTTCCTGTTTTACGAACGCTCCAGCCATAAGATGGGATAAAAGATAATAAAAACAAAAAACAAAAACAGGCTTGTCGTAGTTTGTTCTGTCTTATTGATAGTTAATGAGGTATTAAGAAATCATATAAAGTAATTTTGCAATTCAAAATTTCAACTAGTAAAAGCAAAAATTTGTGAGTACAAGAACACAGCTTAAGATTCTTAATCTCAGGACATACTTCATGCTCAAATGCACACATGTTGGTTTTGAAACAGCTTCCAAATGGTGCAACATGTCACATTAGTAAACATGGATAATTTAGATCTTTTTAGTTATTTTTGTTATGGTTACGCAGGTTCCCCTGCAATTACATGATTGTACTGTTTAGTCATGTAGATGCTCTCTTTATTTTTTATTTAACTGGATTAGTAAAAAACAAACTACATGTAGCTAAAAAGGGCTGTACAGAAACACAGACACCTGTCACTATAATTATTTCGACAGCTCTGGGTATATCCAGACACTTCTTGAACTCTGAAGGTGTCCAGTGGTTACTGAAGGTTTTTGGAAAATCTAATAGATTCAGTGATGTACATCTGGGCATGTCTAGACGCAATCACCAAGTGTCATACTTTAAAAAAAATGCGTTTAAAGATGTTTTAAACCACTTCGTGTATACGTGTCTAAACAAAGATGTATTTATACACTTCATGTATACTGTCCAAACAAGTTTGGACACTAGAGAAGTACTACATCTAGACAACTCTGGACACTATAGGTGTCCTGAGATGTTCAGAGCTGTCCAGCTTTATAGACTCGCCTCTTGGTGCTTTACAACCCCTCTACTGTGGATCAAAAAACCTCTGCTTATGTTGAAACATTTTTGGACACAAGAGGTGTCTGGACACGTTTTGACACTTTTAGTCAGAAAAATTTATGTCGACACCTTTTATATTGAAGTATGTTCCAGTAAACCAATATGAGTTTTCAATAAAAAATGAAAACACCCCTTTGTAAAGACTGTTAAATGATGTAAAGAAATAAAAATAGTTTGATTAATTTGAGAAAAAAAAAGCCAAAACTGAGGTAGATAGTAGGCTTTTGTGACATTTATACCTATAGTGATACATCTACAGTCAGTTCCACTGCATCAAATTACATGTAGTTCAAGGTGCATGTCCTGAGTTTCAAGGCTATGAAAAGCCTTAGTTTTTGGAAGTTCTTGAAATGAGCACTTTAAAGTCTGCAATGGTGTTTACGTTGCTCTAGTGATTTTTCTTACTCGAAAAATGTCATCTTGGTAGATCCGATCACTGGTGTTGAAGTAAATCAAATACTACTAGAGTAGTTCCCATTTATGCAAAACATTATAATCAAGAGTTAAATTAACTTGTGACATTATCTCTGACATCTTCGTATCCTCTTGTAGTTTTCCAAGAAAACGAGAGCACAAAGCCAAGCACTCAATTTCTGGAGGCGAAGACTCCTTAGACAAGCCAGAAGTAGAACATCTTCAACTGCCTGTGCATTCAGGTCGTCGAGAGTCATTCCTGTACAAATCTGACAGTGAATTTGAGCTAGCACCCAAGTGTGTTACCTCAAGACACCATTCTTTTAGTGAAGGGTAAGTTCTTCTTTGTGTTCTTTTCTTTCTAATAGTAATGTTTTATATTTAATGTGTATGTATGAATGTTGTCAACTTTTTATCGCCTAAGAACTAAAATTTTTGAATATGTGGTGTGATTACGATATACAGGGTGAGAAGATATTTTCAAAGCTTGTTTTGTTGGATATACAAAACCAATGATGCAAAATTAATTAACTGTAGGTCAAGACGTAAATTAATTGTGTTCTGCCCAATCTCTGTCGTGAAAAACATGCTTTGATAATCAAAGCCACTAATTGTTATTTTTCAGTTAATGAACCCTCTTGCCCTAAATCTTACCAGTTTAGAAAAAAAAATAGATTTTCTTCTCTTTTTATATTTGTTTTCCATGTACATCCTGGCTTTGTTTCAACTTCTGTAAGCATCAATTTTTAAAATTTATTGTTTCAGTTGTGTCAAGAAATTGTCATATTGGGCAGTTATATCCACCCAGCCATGCCCTATAAAAGTTGTATCAGCTCTATCACACAACTGCACTAAACAACGAGCTAGAATAATTATAGTAAAGGTGACAAGAAGGGAAATGTAAATAGTTTCACAGAGTGTAGTAAGTACGCTTTCTCATGAAGACATTATGACTTGTTTTTGTAGAACCAGAGTTGAGGAGCTGGTCACTCCATTTGCACAGGTATGCATATGCATTTATAAACGGCACACTCAGTCCTTCAGTGTGAAAGCTTTGAATTGTCATTCAGGCTACAATCAGAAATTGTAAAGGTTGAAAAAGAAAAACTAGAATGCATTCTGTCAAATGTTTTCCACTGCTGCTTTAAACAACAATTTTCTTGATGAAACTTTTTGAGTGATGAGATACGATAATTAATACAGAATTAAATGTCAAAACATGTGAACTCTTTATATTGGAGAATAGTTATGTACTGTAGGCTTCATTAAGTTGCTTTCAATCCTAGAAAACCGAAGGGCGGGGGGTGGGGGTCAGTTAGATCCCCCCTCAATTTTTATGGCTTTAATGTTTTGTTCCTTGACCAATAAAATTATCAAAAACTTTGGTACAACTGCTCTTTGTTCATTAACACATCTTTTGGCTCTTTTTATTAGGTGAGGTCATGATTGATGATATCATAAGTCATACAGCTTGTGTGTTCACTACCAAAGTGCATTTTTTTGCTAAAAAAGCGCCTATTTTTACCTAACTGCTTACAGCTTTACAATAGATCTTATGATTTTGTGGATTTCAATTGCTACATGTTGTTTTCTCACCATTTTTAGTATTCAGTAAATTTTGAAAACAGAAATAAACGGAAAATTTGAAAATCCCAAGATGGTGGTGGCTAGTGACGTCATATGTATGGTTGTGGTTGCCATGGAAATCAATAAGACACCACGTGGTTTCGATTAATTGAAAGAACAATGCAAACTCATTATATTTATCAAACGTCAAGTCAATGGGAATTGATAAAAACTAATAGGTATAATATATATGTTTACTTTGCAATTTTTCTTTGAATGTTATCAAACTGGGCTGTTTAATGTCTTCTCCAATTATGCCTTCATGTAACTTTTTATGGCTTATGCTTTCAAGGGTTAAAGCATGATTTTTACAAAACGTATTTGCATGTAAATAATTTCTTTCACTATGTAACTGCCATTCTAGAAGAAATGCGATTTAATATATACAATGTACTTTTACACTCGAAAATTGGGTCTTTACTGGTAGTGTTTCTTCAATTATAGATCTTATCCAGCCTACGAAATGTCAGAAATAATTTTACAACGCTCACAAATGCCAAGAAAGAAAGGTAGGTGAAATGAAACAACTGTTCCAGTTCTGTGGCTCTTTTACGTGACAGGAATATTGTTGTTAGGGATTCAATGTTGTGTCTATCCAGTGTAAGAGTGTTTTAACTGTAGATTTCGAAGTTGCAGGCAGCAGTTCAAAACTTTGAAATAAAACTTCAACCATCTGTTACTACCTCATGCTGAAAAAATGAAAAAGTTCTAACTTTGTCTTGAATCATATTTTGGAACTGTTGTAAGTTTTACATGTACATCTTTATATGATGGAGGGGCTTGCGCAGTGGTAAAGATCTCGGACACCCAACCCTGAGGTCCCCAGTTCATCCCGGCCTGGTTGAGAATTAAATATTTTGGGTAACTCTCCTTTCCCGCTTAAGTTCACTCAGCATTTGCTTCTGGTCCACTAGGGGTTAACTGATCATTGTAAAGCGCTTTTGAGCATCTTCATAATGGAAAAGTCGCTATATAAATACATCACTTTGTTTTAATTACTTTTCATGATGTCTACCAACCTAGACTGAAGATGCGTGTTGGTAACTAAAAAGCAATTTTTTGTTGGAATTTGAGAATGTAACAAGTCAATTAGAAGAGTTATCGTGGACCGTTTGTTCTTTGTCTGTTGCTTCAATCAGACTAGGAGAAGTTGGTAAAAATAATACAGGAAACTAGGGCAATGGACCTACCTACTGTTCCAAAAGATGTCTAACATCTTATACACAGGGTTGCCACGGTCCTTGAAAATCCTGGAAAGTCCTGGAATTGGCAAAAAAATAATTCCAGGCCCTGGAAAGTCCTTGAATTTGGGGTGTGGTCCTTGAAAATCCAGGAATGAGCAAACTTGTTCACCTTTAACTGCAAAAAACAGTCAAAATTGTCATAATCGGAGGTTAGGCCTTTGATATAACCATTTGTGAAAACAAAAACCGAGGCTGATTTTTTGGCGAAGGCAAATCTTGTAAAGGTCATTGCTGAAGAAGTGTACAGAAGAAGAACATTTTTTGGCGTAGGGAATTTTGTTTGGTTCAAAATGTCCTTGAATTTGCTCAAAAAGTTCCTGGAAAGTCCTGGAAAAGTCCTTGAATGTCACATCCAGTTAATGGTATATAGTACATCTAACAAGTGGTTGCAGTTCCTTATGATGATAAATCTTCTCTCAGGCATTCTGTTCATTTCTGTGATCCCACAGTAACAAACAGAAAATCATCCCAATGAACTAGACACCGAAAGGATTTGTTTAAAAAACGGAATTCTTTTCTTTTAGGAGGAGAGGATCCGTTGGCTCTCGAGTACTAAGGAATAATAATTTGTGTTCTGACATAAAGAATGGAGTCGGCTTGTCAACAGGTTAGTAGCTTTACTACAGTAGTATAGTTAGTTGTAATTTGTAAATCGGTTTTACTGAAGTGCAACCCAGCTCTTCAGACGCAAAATTATGCGTTCTTTCGCTACAATTACTGTCTATCTTCGTCTGTTTACCCGCTGCTCTTGTAACATCGACATTGTGTCTTATTTAGATCCCATAATGAAGTTTTTCAGTTCCTTTTATAACGATGCTTTTTCTCGTTGTAATGTTTACTGCTAGGTTCGTTACACTTACCAAGAGATGACAGCTATCAAAAGGTAAGTTTTTGATTTTCTGCAGTCTTGTCGAAAGTAAAACTACAAGCATATATTTCTAGTATTTGAATCAAAAGTGACTTCTCTCTTGAATTTGTGCAAACATGAAAAAGAAAACATTAGAGGAGTCAACAGAAGGGAAATCACTTCTCATTGTCCTTTGTTTAAGGCATATTGAGCCTCGACTTTTTCCTGGCCATTATTTTGGCATTATTTATTAGAGCAATGAAACTTACCAAACTTAAACCACTATATATTTCCTGGCCTCTTGCCTATAAGTCAGTTTCAAATTGATTTTCGACTGAATCTCTAAATGTGGTACACAACAGTCCAAAAACTGTGGATCCATGTAAACAATTGCACGCTTTGGTGCCTTCATGTAAACATATCTGCAGTTTAAGACATGTTTTGCTTACATGCTTTGTTCATTCTTCCCCTGCAGCTTGCTAACAGTACTCTTGATGAACTGGACTGGGTTTTGTACCAGCTCGATTCTTTACAGACACACACGTCAGTTAGTGAAATGGCTTCCAATAAGGTAGGTGTTACAACAACAACAAGTTCGAAAGTTAAAAATACGCTAGGACTATTACATGAAAAATGATTTAATTCTTGATGACGAAAAGATACAAGAACAACATCTAAATGAGATTGTCACCCTACGTCTCGTGGGGAAGAGACAATGCAGTGCTACTCTTTCTTAAAGCCAGTATTTTAACAGTTACTTTTCTGTATTACGAATCTACATGCTGCCTAATGCACGACGTTCGTTATGAAAAAGCACCTAAAATGTTGTCAATCTCCTTACAGATACCAGAACCGTATACGTACATTCATACATCATGCGTAACGCTCAAAACTTTAAATCCAGTTTAAAGCTTTCTCGAGATTCGGAGCAAGGACCCAAGAGAAAAACCCAAGGAGCTAATCAAAACTAAGTTGCACAAGGCGTTATTAGACGTGCTTCACTCACCACCACCATGATTAACGTCCATGTCTCCCAAATAGGCAAGGTAGTAAAAAATTTTCATGGACAAATAGTTAGCCACATAAAAAAACAACAACAAAAAAACAATACAAAAACGTTAACAATGCTTTTCTTAAAAAACAAACAGTGCTCTCCCATCCTCTTTCCTTTATTTTCTTTTGTAGTTGTATTGTAGTTGTATTTATTTTTTTCTTTTTGTAGTTGTAATAATAACTGATCCGTCCCGATTAGCAGTGCCGTTTGCGGATCAGTACTAAATTAAATATTAAAAATATGTTAATGTATATAAATGCAAAATAAATTCAAATAAAATTAAATTTTTGTAAAAATCGATAAAAACTCAATACACAACAAATACGAGTTCTCCCATACTAAATTAAATCAAACCACGAAATTTAGGTATAGCAATGTATACTATCTGTACAGTAGCTGAACTCATAACAAAACCTTGAATTTACAGTAAATTTAAACTGCAGTATATCACAAAATGAGTGAAATTTTGCATTTTGTCGTACTCTCTCAATAGTTCAAAAGATTGTTGAACAGAGAGTTGAGAGACTTCTCTGAAACCAGTCAATCTGGAAACCAAGTCTCCGCGTGGGTGTACAACACCTTTATAGGTGAGACAACCATTCGATCAATATTTGATGTATCTCATGTAGTGTAATAAATATCGTAGCAGGTTCTGGAGTATCAGCCTTATCTACAACCGCCAAATTGTGAGATTATTTTTATATAATGATGATATTTATAAATTGCTTTCTTCAAAGTATTATAAAGTTAGTTTTTTCTAGTTACGTACGGAAAAATTTTGTCTTGTACACAGGGTTTCTGCAGAGTCTTAAAAAGTCTTATTTTTTATTTTTAAGGCCTTGGAAATGTCTCAAATTTGCCAAAATGTATCCTTGAGGTCTTAAAAGGAATATAGTAATTAATGATACAGTTACGACCAGTTACAATAAATCGTTTTTACAGCAACAGGAATGAAAGTAGGACAAACTTCAAGTTTGTAGGCCAAAAACTAAGCTTGCTACAAATTTCAAATAAGAATTTGATAGGAACACTAGAGCTTGTCCCCCAAAGCATAAAAGAAAATGGTCAGGCCAGACAAAATCCTTAAATCGCGCCATGTTACAATGGCCTCTGTTAAGGGGCGGATTTACGGTATAACTGTACAGTGTGTCAATTGCTTAGCACGAGACGATATTTTAAAAAGTGATACTACGTGAACTATGCCACTAATTAATTTAAGCACAAGTCTGCCTTAAACGTTACAAACATTGTATGGATCGGGGTGGCTGAATTTTGAGGGCGAGTGAATCGGATAACAATTAGTTGCTAAAGCGACCTAGAGTTGGCCCTCAGGATATACTACTGACTGATGTAGAAAGTGTTGATCCTTTTCAGATCTGTTTGTTAAAGGGATTTATTTTCTGTGACAATTGAAGTCTTCTCGATCAGTATATTTTAATTAATAATAGAATGAGTTGGTACGGGAGTGGGAATTTATGATTTCATCAGATCGAAATATAACTCACGCTAGAAAGCCAAGGTTAAGCTTTTTCTTTTTACAAAAATAGAAAAATACAACTTAAACAACAGCTGGTTGCTCCGACGAAAAAACAATCAATATCAACTTTTGTTGACCAAAGCCCATAAACAGATATTGGTGGAACAGCACTCCGCTTTTGTTAGGCAGTTTACAAAAACTTAAGTAAACGTGTTGTTTAACACGTTCAGCCTAGTGTGTTGTCATAACATTTTTAAGGGGGAGTAGCACCTTAAAGGTTGGTTGTGACTAGGAGGTATCGAGAGGATATTTGAAAGGGAAAGAAGTCAATAGAACGCAACAAACATTGTCCCTAAGGTCCTGTCACACTGTTGCGTATGAGAAAAACGTATTAGTTGCGTATGAAACTCAAAAACTGATTTTTATACGCTCAATGTGCCATTCGGAAAAACTTCTAAATTGCAACGGAAATACCGGTGATTACAACATAACTAAGCCTGAAAATTTGACTTAACGTGTTGCTCCCGCTTAAGCAAGCTTGTTATATGTTATTAATATTCAGTCAAAATCGACTAGATTTGCTCAATATAATACTTAAGTCATTTTCATTTATTAGATCTGCTCTTTTAGAAGTTAGTCTAGTCCTCTGCACATCTCTTGGAATGCTGATCAACTATTTACATATCTGCTTGTGCTAACCAGACAAACAACTAGACGTCGACGTGCCCCATAACAGCAAGCCCAAAACAGCGAGCTGCATCAGAGCGCGATCGAGATCAATGGTGAACGGAGTGCGAAAACTAACGAGACTTCACAGTTTCTCGGGTTCAGTTCCCAGGTAAGTTAGCCCCGCACACGGGTTACTTGTAGTATACTTATGTAGCATACCTGACTAGGTTTAATTTAAGCAAAATACGCTTTGCGACGCAAATATTGAAATCATCTGCGTTGCAGGGAAGCAGGGCAAGACGGGCGTTTTTAGGCACTAAGTTTTGTTTAATTAACAAACAAAATAAGTGGGTGGGTGTTGATATCCATTTCTCAGACATAGAAAACATCACATTTTTAAAAAAAATGAAATTGTAAGTGTTTGTGTGAACTGTCAAAGAGAAAACTTAAGTAATTTTTGCTATGATGATCCTGATGACCACTGGAATTGGTCATAAGTCCCTTCCGGAAAGGGTTTTGCATGAAAAGACCGGCTTTGTTATTGTTTGATGTCAAAATACATGTATCACCTGTGAGAACATGTCCTGTTATCATCAGTTGTAGGTGACTCAATAACCAATACTTAACTGAGTTGTTTCGTAACTTTTGCTTTTTTTAGATTTGGAGTTGAAGTAGTTAATGAAGCCGAATTAGCGAGGGTGAGTTGAATCAGTAACTTCACAATTTTGGTATATTTTTTACTTTGCATGTATTTACTTTTAAATCTATGCATAACCTTGTCATTTACTGTTCTCGTTCTTTTTTGCTATGCAGCATCTAGAGGACATCAACAAATGGTCTTTTGACCCATTTTACTTAGGAGAAATTACAAATGGACATCCATTATTAGCTGTATCATACACAATTCTGCAGGTACGTGGCTCTCTCACCTCATAAGATGCCAGTGCTAGCAATGAATTCAAGGTTCGTCGAGAGAAAAACTTAGGGGAAAACAATGGAATTTTTCAGTTTTATTTTCCAGGTCTGGGCAGTCATGCAGTTTTGATGTTGCAGGAAAGAGTTTTACTGAATAAAATCACAGGTTAACAGTTAACTTTTATAAGCGGGAAGGAAACGCAAACACGACTCGAACTAGATACAGAAAATACGTTTATTTCCAAAACACTACATGTACTTATTTTTCTCTTTAGCTTGGTTGAGTAGTAAAAAAAGTTCACGTGCAAGAATGAAGGTACAAATTATATATAGTCCAAGAAATATCGCTTAATTGTCTTCAAGACTAAGCTGAGAGTTAGCTTTTGTCAAGAGAAGGTAATCTTCTCTTGCATTTGTTTGAAATATTTGATGGAGAAAATTGTGTAAGAATTTTGACTAATCATGGCGTCGAGTTTCTGCCTCAGTTGCTTTTGAGAGTTGCTATTGTACGTAGGACCAACAAAACTACAGAACACAAACGTTCAAGAAATCATAGCCAAACTATCCAACCATCTCAACAGCATGTATATGTGTTTGCCATTTGTTGTGCTTGATAGACTTCAGTTTAGAGAGAAAAAAGACTGTGTTATAGCATTTGTTTAATCGACCGTTCTAATACTTCATTTGAAAACATACATCACCTTTAATTTTTTTTAACCCTCTGCTTAAAGCCTCTGGTTTTGAGTTTTGGGGCAATTTTTGGCATCATCGTTTTTATATAGATTTTTTTCAGTAATAATAATAATAAAAATAAAAATAACAATAATAATAATAATACAAATAATAACAGTAAGAAGAAGAAGAATTAGGAGAGGAAAGTGATCCTTTCACACAGTTTGAACATTGCTCGAGCTTTTAAAATTTAGATGTGATTTTAGGATTTTGTAGTGACAGCAGTTACATCTGTTAGTGAAGATGTGTCATCGATGAATTTTTAAGATTTGTTATCGGTGGAAATATTTACGGGATGCTGTCTTCCTTATGTCACTGTCGCTATGAACGTGCGTTGCAACTTGCATTCTTTTTGCTGCTTTCCAGATATTGACTGGAGTATCCAACTAACATGTATGTTCAATACCTAATCAATTTACACCTTGTATTTTTTTTTATTGCAGGCCAGAGATTTGTTAAAAATTTTCAAGATTAAACCTACAACATTTATTAATTATATGACATTAGTAGAGGTAGGTAGGGTGTTTTAAATGGTTTAATCCTTCATTTACTGCAATTTTAGCTGCGATTTGTTTAGTGAAAAAAATGCAACAAGATTGCTGTGAAATTTGAACTTGTTCAAAACATCTGCGATTTTGTGGTAACGTGAATTTGCAAAAATCGCAATAAAATCGCCAGCTGCCAACCGTTGCATTTATATTGTTGCCATGGGTGGGTGATTGATGTTGCATAGTAGATTGAATACTATTCATCACAATTCAAAGCAGTTTTAACCCTGAAGATGATCAAAACGTTTGTCTGTAAACATTTACCATTTACCAAAATTCGGAAACAGTTTTGATATGGTGGAATATGACAAGTATACGTTCTGTTGCGAGTTTATCTAGAACCCTGAAGTGTGGCGACTTATTTCTGTTTGTTTCTCTCTTGTATTTCAGAACCATTATTTAAAAGACGTGCCTTTTCACAACTCCATTCATGCTGCTGATGTCACGCAGACGTCACACGTACTTCTTTCCGCACAACCCTTCGAAGTAAGTCTTAATTTATCATCGTGTATTAATAGCAATAGTTTTAATAACCCTTTGCTGTCACGAAATTGTGGGATTGTGTATTGTAAACGTTGTCTGACTTTCGACTTAGGGTTACCCAAAATATTTATACGAGCGAAAAGTTACGAAACTTAATCAGAAGTCATCAATACTATTTTGCACCCCTGACTATCAAGGTCAAAAGTGAAAGTAAAAGTCAGGACCCTAAACAAATCTAGCGAAATGTTTGAGTTTTATATTACAGTGCCGCGAAAACCGTAAACCTTTGTTCAAAAAGGGGTTTTTTTCTGGAAAGGACATCAATTCAGTTGTCATTGGCTGTGTTTGTTATAACAAAACATAGAGCAGACTTTGCATTACTTTGACTACTTACGTGGTGGCTCAACCCATGAGGTCCAGTGCAGTGAATAAGGAAATCTTTTCAGCCCATGTAGACTTTTTCTTCATACCCCATCGAAAAGGGCTAGTTCTAATTCTGGTGTTCCAGAAAACGTGCTAGATGTTTCAGAATTTCCACTGAAGTACCAGGTTTGTACACAGAATTTAATTTTTCATTCTTCCTGAAAGTATAAGATATAGTTTTGTTTGGGGTTTGTGAATTAAGTAGGTCTTGTGCATAATTTAAGATAATGATTAACTGTCTCTTAAACGAAATTGCGAACAATTAATTTATTTATTTCAAAGCACGGTTTCGTTTGTTAAGTTTGATGACTCAGGAAATTGCCTTTAAGCCCTTGATATTCCCAGTACTCACAGTGGATTTTTCCTGTATTATCCTCTGTTGGGACAGGGTTCAATATTACATTCGTACCTTTCTCTTAGGATTCCCAGTCGATAAAATTTTTGTCTCGTGTCCAAACAGGCTGTGTTCACAGACCTGGAGATCCTAGCCACGATCCTCGGTAGTGCTGTCCATGACGTGGATCATCCCGGAGTCAACAATCATTTCCTGGTAGCAACAAGTGAGTTCTGATTGCCTCTTGGCCACCACTTGGTATTGGAAGTTTATTCCTTCAAGTTTTTTGCCCTTTTAAAGCACGTATGACTCCTTGGTTCAAGAAACAGTGTTCTTACTTCAGGCTTGTCGAATGGTCGTCATGGTATGGTAAATTACTTTGTGGCGGGAAAAAAACAAAGTACGGAAATATTATCATGATCATAAGAATTTTTGTAGTTTAAATCAATACTTTTTGCATACATTAAGTTGAACTGGTGTTTACTAGTTTTGAATTTGTGTTCTCAGAGAGCCTTGTTAACATATGGCAAGCTGACAGGGGTGGTTACCCAGTAAAACTGCGGAACGCTTTGTCCTTTTTACGTGTGATCTCTCGCTATTAAATCTACTTTTTTCACCGCGTTGGCTTCTGCTTTGTTATCCTAGATTCGGAAATGGCGCTGATGTACAATGACGAGTCTGTGTTGGAGAATCATCACTTGGCCGTGGCGTTCCAGCTGCTGCAGCACGAAGACTGTGACATCTTCGAGAATCTGAGCAGAAAGGAGCGACAGACGATACGAAAGATGATCATCGACACGGTACCAGCTCTTACCTGTTGGAATAATTCACTTTTTACACACCGTCGACCCTTCAAATTGTCCTGGACAGCCATTTTTCTAGTCAACAATTTTTCTAGTCACACATTTTTTCAGTTATAAGAATATAACAGAAAAACTTTTGAATTGGCTTATATAGAGGAATTATGGGCTTTTTTTCTGAGACAAAGAGTTAACTTCTATTAAGTGAAACTATACGTTTTGGGGGTTAATGTAAAGAAAAGGTGATCTTGCTACAAATAACTTCCAAGTGTATTGCTCTGGTAGTATACGCGTGTACTGCGTCTCAACTGTGTGGTGTATTGCTTCTTGAGCTTTAGGTGATCACGTGTTATGCATATTTTGTAGTATTACAGGATAAAGTGATAAGATTTTTGTTGATTAAAGCTTACTCAGTAATTGAAAATAGTACAGTGTCAAAAACTGATAATTCATTCTAGGCTATTGTTTTCTTGGTCAAGCAAGCCCGAGTTTTCTCAGTTGAAAACTAGAGTTAATGTCGTAGTGATTTTTAGGGCGTTGGGAAGTTAGCAGTTAGTGTTCTTTTAATTTCGAGCTGTTGTGATGTAAAAGACACACTAGATATGAATTTGGTGAGGTCAGCCGTTCGTCACGGAAAATAACAGTTCGTTCATTGTCATTCCACCGGTCAAACTGGAAAACTTAGCTAAGTGGAAGCGCCCAGTTATAGTGGCTCCCACCTATTTTGCATCTTCCTGATCCACTGAGCTTTAAAAAGGCTTGCAAATCGTGATGGATTAGCGCCAGTTTTTGCTAGCTGGCATTACAACCACTTCCTGCTTATCAATTATAGTACCTCCTTCAGAAGTGTTGTTTACGTAGCAACATTGCATAGCTCTATATTTACCATTATAGTTGTCGGTGAACCTCATTTTTTTGTTGTATCAAAACCATTCCGTACAAGGGTCGAGAAGCTGTAATGTTGTTAGATCATCAGCTTTCACCAAGCGTCGGTTTTCTTTTATTATAAACGAGTAAGTCTTTCAGAATGTTCAGTTGCAGTTCAAAACGGAACCGCCTTAACATGAAATTTTCCGTGATTAGGTGCTAGCGACAGACAATGCCAAGCACATGAGCCTCCTGGCGTCTCTCAAGACCATGGTAGAGACCAAGAAGGTTGCAGGCGATGATGGTGGACTGCGATTGGACAACAACTACACAGACAGAATGCAAGTTCTGAAGGCCCTTGTTCACTGTTCGGACCTCAGCAACCCTACGAAGCCTCTTATCCTCTATCGACAGTGGGTTGATAGGTTAATGGAAGAATTTTTTAGACAGGTAAGTTGAGAGGATGTTTACTGCTACTGAAGTCTTCCTCAGAAAATATACTCGCATTAGAACTGGTGTAGAAGCTGTAAGTAGAGCTGAAGTTCATTCATACAAGAATTAGTGAAGATTGTGCCTTCTCCGTAACTTTACTGATGTGGTTTGTCTGTTGCAAGGGTGACAGAGAGCGGGATATTGAGGGAATGGATATCAGTCCAATGATGGATCGCCACAATGCTTCGGTTGAGAAATCGCAGGTTAGTAATGCTGCCATACCAAGGGATGGAATACAGTAAAAAAACCCGCGAGTAAGAACTTTTGTTTTTGCAAGTTAGTCTAAACAGGTTCTTACATAAATGGTATGTAACAAAAATCCAGGGTCATTAGGTTCTTAATAGGTTCTTAAGTTCTGGGAAGTTTGACAATAGCACTGATGGTTACAGTGTATATTTAAAAAATTAAGAACCTGATTTCAAATGTTAGGATAAATAGTTTCTTACATAGAGGGGGTATAACTGGTAAATTTTAACCTAACAGGTTTTTAGAATTTAGGTTCTTACTCGCGGGTTTTTACTGTAAAAGGAATGATGCAGTAAAATAATCACGTTCAAACAAAAACTAGCCATCGAGAATAAAGCGACTCCTTTGTCGCTGTTGGAACAACAGAAGATAGTAGGTAGTTTTAGAAACGAAGACCTTAATGTGAAATAAGCTGTGTAGCAGTTAATGTGAAAATGTTTGTGAAACATGTGATATTAGAACATGCCTGGCAATTTTTCGCGCTCTTTTGTATGGCGTGGGCGTGCATCTAAATCTCGATAGACGCATGCCCGTGCGTCTATCAAAACGCGTGATTGCATGCAACCAATCAAAACGCTCATCATGGTTAAGGATAATTCTGTACTTTAATTAGTTGTTTAAAGTGGGAATGTTCTAAAAAACGGCCCATGTTTTGGCTGTGCATCTATCGAGTTATGGATGCACTTGGGAAGCTTGGAGAGCACCCGAGAAGCTGGAGATGCACTCGGCTTCACCTTGTGCCACTCAAACGCTTCTCTCGTGCTCGCCCAACTTCCCGCGTGCATCCATAACTCGATAGACGCACGCTAAGCATAGACCATTTCTTAATTGGCCTAAGGTGACTTGGGAAAGCGGGACCAAAATTCCAGCACCTCTGTACTCAAGGTTCAGTACCCGCCTACATTCAACTTAAAGTGAAACAAAGCTAGTTTGTCAGAAGTATGCGTCTTCCCACTTTTAAATTTGATAAAATCCCTCAATGTTAATGTAAACCGGCAGTGCTGTATCCTGATGCTGTTGTCACTGCCAACAGTACTACCAACACCATCGTCACCATCATCATCATCGTCATCAACATCATCGTCATCATCATCACTTGAATAACGCAAACATCAATCTTAGCACTTGTCATTAAATCCAGAGTCAGTGTTAAGGTTGATGTCGGCGTTTGTGTTCGAACACAGACGGATATATATATATAGTTGTAAACAGTTAAGGGTGGGCCCATTTGTTAGAACGTAACTCGTTAGAGACTAACGCTCCCTTTACACTCATGTGTTTTCGTTTGAAAATTCGCACTTTTTTTATGCGTGTTCGTGGTCTAGTGCAGACGGTTGAAAACACTTAGGTGGATGCAAATATCTTTGAGCGTTTTCCATAAAATGAAGTTTTTCAGTTGAAAACGCATTAGTGTGGACAAGACCTACTATAGTGTTGACGTTATTAATGGCAGCAACAGTAGCTGTAGTGATACAGGTTAGAAACCTTTAGATTTGACTACGAATTCATTTGGAAGTGGTTAGCCATAGCCAAAGTCACACTCGTAGTCAAACTCGTAGTCAAGTCTGAATGTACGGGTATTAATCGCATTGCTGCATGGAAGGCCCGGGGGGGGGGGGTACTCCCATACATTGACTATACGGGTATGTGCCGCTTGTCAGGGTATGGTTTTCAAGCCTTCGAGTTTAGAACAGGGTATATATACCAGCAAAATAATGTTGGGAACAGGGTATAGAACAGCATAAAACTTGAAACGGTTTAACTCGGGTTGCATTAAATTTTCTTAAGAGACATATGGACACGTATCGAATACGCGTAATTCTATTGTCGGCTTTAATACGTATTTCTCCAGTTTAGAACAGGGTATCAAGACCAAGCTAAATCAGGTTAAGAACAGGGTTAGGTTTCTGGAGGACCGGCGGCACAACCCCACCAAAATTTATGTTCAGTACCCTTTCCCCCCCCCCCTCCCCGGGATGGAAGGTAAGCTAGCACCATTTCAAGCATAGTCGTTTTATCCACCGGATCTTAAAGATAGCATTTCAAACCATCCGAACAAGATCGCTGCATGTTTTTAAACACTACAGATCACTCATAACTTTCTCTCATTCTCTGTATTTGTAGGTTGTGTTTATCGACTTTGTTGTGCAGCCACTGTGGGAAACGTGGGGCGACCTGGTGTATCCTGATGCCCAGGAGGTACTGGAGCTGATTGAGGAGAACAGACAGTGGTACAACGAGCAGATGCTAGAGAAAGAGCGAGAGAAGGATGACCTCCCCTCGGAACCGAACCCTGTGCTGAAGGGCAAGAGAGTCAGTTGGCAGGGCATGAGGAAAGAGGCCATTGATTGGTCTGATTCCGAAGTGTCTGGTAGGTTGAGTTAGTGCGCTTATTGAGTTTGCAACGTTGTTTCATTGCATCCCACAGTTACAGGAAGAAGTATGCATTTAGTAAGAAGCTCTATTGTTTGTACATACTTCTCAGGTATCTATCAACTCATAGTATTGTTGTTGCCGCTAATATTAATCAGGGTTGCCACGGTCCTTGAAAATCCTGGAAAATCCTGGAATTGGCAAAAGATAACTTGAGGCCCTGGAAAGTCCTTCAATTTGGGTTGCGGTCCTTGAAAATCCTGGAATGGGCAAAAATTTTCACATCTTACTGCAACAAGTTATCAAAATGAGCTGTTTGTCACAACCGGACATAGTACCTTCGATGTAAAAGTGTTTGAAAACAAAAACGGAGTGCTCGATTTCACCCCAGA
This sequence comes from Umimayanthus nakama, assembly GCA_027574985.1. Taxonomy (NCBI): domain Eukaryota; kingdom Metazoa; phylum Cnidaria; class Anthozoa; order Zoantharia; family Parazoanthidae; genus Umimayanthus; species Umimayanthus nakama. Next base: position 4,506 of record JAOBRG010070001.1, on the reverse strand, counting down.
AGCAAATCTTGGAAAGTTCATTGCTGAGTCAATATCCAAGAAAAACCCCTTTTTAGTATAGTATGTTTTATTTGGTATAGAATAGGCATTTGAATTTGCTCAAAAATGTTCTGGAAGGTCCTGGAAAAGTCCTTGAATTTCACATCCAGTTGACGGTGGCAACCCTGGTTAATGTTGTTGTTGTTGTTTACGTAACCCAACCCACATGCCTGAGCTCCTTGCCTACCAGGCATCTTTAGTTTTTCATTGTATGCTTTGGAAGGGACAATCGTTTGTATTTGAGTATAGCTATGAACCATATAACGTTGTAAGGTCAAGATATGGAAGATGAAATTGTTGAACAAGCCTTGGTTTGTGGACGAGGTCATTATAAGTTTTGTTTTCGTTAATAGTTTTGTTTTATCTTGTTTGCTTTTGATTTGGTTGTTTTTGTTTGCATGTTATAGACTTTCAAACGTATGTGCACCGGTCGAACTACAATACATAATCAATACTCTGTACTCCAAACTTTGCTAGGAGAAAGAGTTTAAAGGGTTGCAAACTTCCTTTTTTGTTTATACTTTCGCAAACACTTTCTTTTACAGTTGACTGTGAAGGAAATAGCAAGAAAGAAAGAAATGGAAAAGATTCGGAAGAACCCAGAAGATGTGGTGAGATGGAGAAAAAAACGCTCAAGCTGCTGTCGCTTGAGGAACACATACCGCTTCAGCAGGGCCGACGGGGGAGCAGAGAAAAACTCGCCATGTACGGCAGCAGTAGTCGCAGCTGTGAAGCAGATGACGAACGTGATGAAACTGAAGAAGAAGAGGAGGAGCAAGAGATAATAGAAGAAGGCAAACTGGTTGCACAGTAAAACATGAGTACAAATTGAGAATAGAGTTCTGAGAGAGCTCGCTTGGCTCTTTGTAACTGTGGTCCCGCCTGCTAGCCGGTAGAGGTGGCGGTACGGTTTGTAATTTGTCTTGGCAAGACAAGGACAGATTTGGTTGAGATAAGAATATGTGCTGTTGTTGCGGAACCTTTACCTTTGCCATTGATGTTCCACACAATGTGTCTCTTGGTCAAGTTGTTGCATTTGAAAGCCTCCACGCTACTAGTGCTTGCGGTCCGTTTAAACAAGGCATATCTGTGACGCAATATATTATGTTCGTCGTTTGCATCTTGGGCGTGGGTCGTAGTCGGTGATCTATGTGGTGGCGTCACTGATACGACATGATCATTCTAGTTTTGCTTTTCTCTTCCGTTTTCCTGGAAATGTGGTCGTGGTTCGTGACAAGCTGGAAGTGCCCCCGTTTTTAGACTGGTTTAGTTTGCTGATTCCTACCCAGGGGCAGTTTTTAGAAGGACATGTTGAGCCTGAGAGTAACACTCTATGCGTCTGTGGCTTGTCTGCGGGCAGTTGGCGGGTACAATGTTTGCACTTGGAACTGAAGAGCAGGAGTTTAACCTTGGCTGAAGCGGACTGGATCATGCATACAGTTAGATTTTAATAACGAAATGGTTTTCATTGCGTTAGCGGAAAAGGTATTGATTGCTAAAGCCAAGGGAATGACGAAAGAGCATAATATTGGCGGCAAGAGAAATAGCTCTTAAAATCCAGCTTGCTCATTTTAACAAGCTGTATACACTTTACTTCAACCGTATGCGTAGCACCCGCACCAAGCGCGTTTCCCGATACACACGCGGGAAAGTGACATGTAATTTGAAGCAAGGCTGACATGTGGAAACTGAAATGGTGTCACACGCGAGGGATGGAGAAAAATTTAGATCGGAGTTTCGGGTACCGATTAGACTGCATTTGCGGCAGTAATGTTTGCAACAGAAAAATTTGCAAGGTATATTATAGTTGTACAGGAAAAGGCAGCGTTCCGCTGGCTGAAATGACCGGCAATCCGTATCTTACTGTAATATATTGCTATACATATTGTAAGTTAAAATACAAATATAGACTGTAGAAATAGCACGTATAGAAACCCTAGACATATTTAAGCATTTGAATTTCGGCAACGCCGAATCTGTATTTGGTGGAGAGATCTCGCTGTCAGCCTCTCAGTGGTAGAGATGAAGTCTTTGCGAAAAGATGCAGAAAAGATGTAGAAAATTTACTGGTGGTGATAACCATGTAAACTTATTGAAGAAATAGAGAAAGTTGTATAGTATTAATATTCCCTCACCCTCGAAGGGTGGTTTGATTTTAGACTAAACACATTTTATGTATATGGAATCGAATAGTAAGGGCGAAAATGCTCTCGGGCAACATTTCAATTTGGGAGAGTGGTCCGCTTGTCAATATACAGTTCTAATACAACCCTAATATGCATGCAAATAATGGAGATATTAAGATTTTGACCTACTAACTTAGCACGACCCACACCCTAAATGACTATCAAAGAATTGTTTAAATTCCTTGCAAATTTTGATTATTTGATTTCATAACATAGTGTTTATGAGAGATAAAAAAGGATTTTTCTTTAATATGTTTATTCACTTGACGTTATGCTATAGTTATAATTAACAGATTTTTTTATCTTAACGTTGTGTACATAATGCCTTTCGAATGGTATGCAGCCCTCCCATTAGCGGCTGCGGCTATGGTCGGGCTCAAAAGAGCATCTTTCAATAGTGTATAGAATATATTTATTTAAAAGAGAAACATCCCTTCAGTCTCGTGTATATTTAATCACAGTACACTTCTTCAAGCCTGGAATCAACTAGCTTGTAGAGTTTCGTTGTATATAGTTCGAAGTATTCTTTTAGTTTTTCCTTTTAGTATTACATTAATACAAAAGGATTATCAACCCAAAGTGCTTACTTTTCGTTTCACTTTGAATCCTCTGTCGGAAAACTTTTGGAGACGTGAAGAAATTAACTACTTTTCCAAAAAAACTCAAATCAACTGCTGGTTTCGGTTTCAGAAGTTTTGTTATGCTTGTGTTTTCTGAAGTTTTACTGGTTCACAAGACAACTTACGTATTTATTTTATGAACTTAAACTCTACCTCTTGACCGTAGTTTTGGGAACCTAAATGGCACTCGAACGAATCGAAGTAGTGCGCTAGTTCATTCCAAGCTTGGATGGGGTGCAACACTCTAGTAGAACCCGCAACATTGCGTTGTGTATGACTGTTGGGAAGGTTATTCGTTAAATGTGTAAATGAAATAGAAGGTACTGTTATGTACATTATGTATATTTCCTTTGGATTTGGAAGAAACGGAACATATTATTAGAAAAAGATCTATAAGACTTGATTACATTTAATTACGATAATGATAATTTATCAGAAGAATGAATGAAACTATGCATCATCACTATTAATAATAAAATGTTACCAAACATGAAGACGGATTCTCCACCAGTTGTTAACTTACAACGGCGTGCATAACATCTTTAGAGTGAAGACGCTTGTCCTGGAATTGTACACCGCACTGGGCACGGTGACATTCACATCACATATAGCAGAGCTGGCACGCCTGCCGGAAAGTCCCAGAACTTTAGTTTATCGTGATTGCAGGCGTTGCTAAGAGGAATTTGAAATACATTTATGCCGGCAACGGGGAAACGTGCATCGACTAATGGCGGATCTTTGCGTACCACTTTGACAGCCATCAGTCTCTTGCAAGGTTTTGTAAAAGTTCCGAGCTTTTCTAGCCATTGCGTTGCTTATGCACTAATCAAACGAAACCCCCCTTCCTCCGGGACATCTTTGTGCTAAGGAAACCTATTGAAATAACATTTTGCCCCATGAGGTTGTGGTTTTGACAGTGTCGCAACATACGTAAAGTATACAGTGATATCAAACCTATGAATGTTGTCAAACAATGTCCCCATGGGGTGATGCATTTTCTCTGTTTTGACACCAGTGAATGTCAGTCCCCTCATTTAACCCGGGGAGAAGTGGGGGTTACGTTTGACTAGTGCATTATTTTTTTAAAAAAAAAAATCATGGCAGCAGTGGGTAAAAGTCCTTTTGAAGTTTGTTTACGAAGATATTTAATCTTTTCTCAGAAGTCTAACTGCGTTCCTGCTTGAATGAAGCTTAGTAAATCTATGCTCTGTGGAAGTGGACAACACGTGCGCGTTTGAGCGTGAAGCAGAACGGGCATCTCACGAACACCATCATATTTCATCAGAGATTGTTAAATTAACAGGGTTCGTACGGGCCCTGGAAAATCTGGAAATATTTTGAAGACCTGGAAACCCCTGGAAAAGCTCTGAAATTTTTTTTATTATGCCCTGGAAAATCTCAGAATTAAAAAAAATGAATTCGCGAAGTGTTGCATTTTGTTGGTTTCGTTACAAGTAACAATCGAGTAGAAGCCACTGCTTAGTATTGAAACGATCAATTGAAGCACTTGGTTGCTTTACAGTAACAGTTTTTTTAAAAACAACAACAACAACAAAATTTATTTCCACTTTAAGTGCATTACATATTCAAGACAAAATAATAGAACTAGTTGACAGTGGTTGGCTACCCGAAATAACTGTGAGCTAAACTAGTCGGGTACC
>JAOBRG010069890.1:0-21135 GCA_027574985.1 Umimayanthus nakama | reverse complement strand
CCGTTCTCCCCCACCCCTCCACACGCACACACTATTCACCGCATAAATATATCAAAATAATTTTTTCTCAAGTTGTTGCAAAAAACGCACAAGTGCCTGATGCTCAAAAAACGATGCCAAAGTTAAAATGCATATTAGCAGGGGAAGCAGAGGTCTGTGAGGTGTGTGAACACCAGCTGCCAGTTCCTTGTCTGCTTTACAGACAGACACAATTTGAGTGCTTGATGGCAAAAACTTTTCCTTCGAATTACTCTATAGAAATTTACGTGTTTGTAGTGAGCAGGGAACAAAATACGTGCTCAATTTACAGCTTCAGATTTTTACGGTCCGACCGTGATCGCATTGGTGGTTTTTTGCAGGCATGGATCTGTCGTTTTGTCTTTAACTTTCCAATCAAGAAGATTTACGAATCTCGATTTAACCCCACTGTTTCCAATACACTGCTTCGTCTTTTAAGTCCTCACTGACGATAACCGTACACGTGCAAAACAAAAACAATTTACATCGAACCGTTCTACAGAGTGAAAAAATCTTACCTCAACTTTCCGTAACTCGTCAGCACTCTTATCAACGTTTGTCCCGTACGACGCAGACGCACTGAAGATGTTCTCTGCCTCGTCCAGCGTGTGCTCAATGGGCTCCAATGTGCCCTGCAGCTCCTCTACCACATGTTTAACAGCATCCAATTGTTCCTCGCGAGCAGCTACGTCCGCGGTAAGCGCGTCCCAGCGCTTGTTCATGTCTTTGTTTTCCGCTTGCGTGACTTGAACGTCCTCGGCGAGTTCTGACAGTGTTTTTGCGGCTTCGTTCAAGCTCTCCTTATTTGGCTTGTGTTCTGCTATCCCTGCATTTAGTGCTTCCAATATCTTCTCTTCCCGGGGGAAACTCTTCTCGTCACAGGATATGGGATCCATGGACGACAGTTTGTCTTCCGTGGCACTAATCCAAGGTTCAAGTGACCTCACTGCATCGGCGTATTTCTTCGCAACTGGCGTGACTTGGTCAAGCTTCTCCTTGCGGTCCGATACTTTCTTCTTCACTTCCTGCCAGCGCGAGGTAATGTCGTCCAGTTGAGCTTCTAGCTCGTCACGTTCACTTCCGGGTTCAAGCGATGCCAGAGTTTCACTTCCGGATTTAGTAATCTTCTCAAACACTGGTTCAAGTTGGTGCACGTCGTCAACAGCACACTTCAGTTCCTTGTTCTGTTCACGCACAACGTCGTAAACGGAAGAAACCGGTAGCATCTTGGACGTGCTGTCTTCAAGCTGGCCGAGTTTGTCTGTGAACTCATCCAGAGTATCTTGGAATTCCTGAGATTGCAGGAGGGCTTCCTGTAGCTTGGCCTGTCTCTGTTCTACTTGGGAGGCAAGTTTGTCCAGAGGAACCTTTAAGCTGGACACTTTGTCGTTTACTGCCGAGACAATGGCCGGGTTTTCACCGCAACACTCCACTAACTGTATGCCAGTGTCTTGAACAGCTTCTAGGTCATATCTAGAAAAAGGAAGCGTTGGAGCACTTTAATTTATCGCAGGAACTAATAGCCATTCGAAAATGAGCCCTCTTCCCCCTTTGACAACATTCTGGTCTCAATATACAAACGAATCTATCACATGCAAGTATTGTTTTGTCATTCAGAGCAAACAGCCTTTAGATCTTTGAAGAGCTAAACTAATTTGCGTGACAGTATTGCTTTGTCATTCAGAGCAAAGTGCTTTCAGATCTTTGAAGAGCTAAACTAATTTGTGTGATAGAGTGAACGCCTATTTTCAAAATGTTCAGGGAACTATTTGGTTTTCTTCTTTCTCGGTTTCTCCGATACTCAGCTTTGGCTGCTTCAAAGCATGTCAGAGTTGCCTCTTCCTGATGATGGTCATGCATACAAAATGTCTCAAAAACAAGACTAGAGAAACTTAACTTAATAGCTCAACTGTTTCTCAAGCAAAAAACACCTAAAACAACCTCTCGAAATGATGAATTGCACATCAAAACATCCAACACTAAAAAATTCAGAACCTTCATTGATTGCCTTTTAGGAATATATGCCAGTAGTTTTTATTCTGATAAATCGTAGGGAGTAGCTAAACAATTTTACAACATGTTCTCACAGTAATAAGGTGTTCTCAATTTTCCAGAAGTTTTCTGGGATTAAGCATAAAAATATGATATTTTCAAAGACTTTTCAGAATTAAATAACAATCCAGGACTTTTTGTGATTGTATTATTACAACCATTATTAAAAGTATTCGTCTTCTTATTATAACTGTCAGTGCCTTTTTATTCTTATTTTTTATCGACATGTTTTAAAAATTATTGTTACTCTCACTATCATTGTAATTATTGCCATTATTACATCGATATTGGCCGTTTTTATACTAGAGACGGCTAAGACGTCTAGATGACCTTAACGTATAATTGTTAAGGACGTCTAGTACAAAGACGAGATGGCCTTATTGACGGCCTTTGGTGAGATATCACTAGTGGGGTCTGAGTATATTGACTCGTGACTAGTCTATCCTCGGATTTTTGCATCGAGCTTCGGTTTCATGTTAGCAAGGCCATCATTTTCTGGGCGTCTCGTCTTTATACTTGACGGCTAAGCCGTCTGGCAAAATATGGTCGACGATAATGGCATCGCTTTGACGTCCTTAATTGTAGGCATTTTTTCTCGACTTTTTACTACAAGTTTAGGACGTCTTAGGAGCTTAAGGTCATCTAGACGTCTTAGCCGTCTCTAGTATAAAAGCGGCCAATATCGTTATTACACCCACCTGTGTTGTACAACCTCTTCCTGAATGGTTTCAACCTCCTCCAGCTGCGCCTTAGCCACCTTGGGGTGTGGACTGATAACCTGGAATGTCTGCACCACGATTGTCACCTGCTCGATCCAGATCTCAATCACTTCATACTGCTCTATAAACTGTATTATCAGCACCACGACTTTCTCAAGTTCGGACTTACGATCTTTGGCTTTGTCTAGAGTGTCAGCGTAACGCTCATCAAGACTGTCTAGTTGTTGCTTCAATACCGATGCACTGGGTGAGTCTTCGTCCATCTGATCCAAAAGTTTCTCTCCAGCTTCTTCGGCTTCTTTCTTACGTGGCTCGTTTTCTTGGAGCTGTTCCAAGACTTCAGTTACTTTCTCTAGGTCATCTTTGACTGTAACGGCATCGAGCCCTGGCGGTTCTTGAGAGTCAAGGACTATATTTGCTTTGGAGAGGACTTCCTCCACGTCAGCAACAGCATCATGGTATTGCTCTGACGTGTTTTTAGCAAATTCCAGTTCCTTTTCTTTGTCTTCCAGAGCTTTGTTTAACGCGTTCCAACGCTTGTTCACGTCCTTGATTTCTGCTTCAATGATTGCACTGTTGTCTTTGCAGTTGTCCGTCAAAAACTCGGCATCCTTGTTGAGAGTTTCAAAATCAGGTTTATGCTTCTCGAGGTCATCTTTCAGATCTTGCAAAACTTGTTGTTGCTTGCAGATATGATGTGGATTTGGCTCATCAACCTTGATGCCGTTTAGTTTGCTCTCGGTGTCACTTAGCCAAGGTTCAAAATCTTGATGCACATAGTGGTAGTCCTTCGCCTCAGGCAGCACTCTGTCCAACTTATTCTTTCTTTCCGCTGCTTTATCTTTGACTCCATCCCAACGTTTCTTGATTTCTGCTAGTTGTTGCTTGATAACTTCTTTTTCCTCACCAGGTTCCGTTGATTCGAGAACGTTCTCTCCAGCCTCAACAAGTTTTTCCACTAGTGGTTCTTGTTGATCAATCATGTCTTGAACCGATTCCTGTTCATCCTTTTGTTTTTTCGTCGTCTGATATTCTGGGGAAACATGAGCCTGGCTCACCAGTCCTTCCTCGATCTTCATCAACCGAGCAATGACATCACTATAAGAGTCCTGGAACTCCTGTGACTGAAGGGCAGCTGACTGGAGCCTAGCAATGCGCTGCTCAAGCTTAGCTGACAGCTTGTCGATTGGATTCCGTACCTTGTCGATCTTATTACGAATATCAGCAACGACTGCTGGGTCTTGCATGCTGTCTTCAATCATCCTTTGGCCAGTCTCTTCCAAAGTTCTTAGAGTTACAAGATACCTTTGAAGCTCTTCTTCCAACGCTTCAGTCTCTTTCAACTGAGCTTTTATCTTTTCTGGCACAGCACCAACTGCTTCAAGGTTATTCACGTTTTCAGTCGCTGTTGGAATCCATTCCTCAAGCTCTCCAAGGGCAGCATTGAAGTCTGTTGCATCCTCTAAGGCTTTTTCCAGTTCCTTCTGTCTCTCTAACAGTTGCTCCGGAACTTCCCTTGACTTTTTGTTAGTGTCCAGGAGTTCTTCCTTGATAACAACCACGGTTGGAGCTTGTTCTCCTGCACTCTGTAGCAGTTCCTGTCCCGACTGGTTCACTTCTTTCAAATCCGGTTTTCGTTCCTCTAAGGTCGACACCAGAGCCTTGACTAGTTCCAGTTCATCGCGGATCTTGTCCGCATTCGTGCCAGCGGGTTCATGTGATGCCAGGACATACTCAGCCTGGGTGAAAGCTTCCTGAATGGGCTGCAATGCGCTTTTGTATTTATCCATTGTTTCTTTGATGTTTTCAGCCTTGTTTTTCTTGTTAAGAAGAGAGGCTTCCAACTCCTCATAGCGTCTTTGGACCTTGGCATAGTCTGCCGTTATCACAGACTGGTCTGCCTGTGCGCAATCTACAAGGGCCTTAGCATAACCACTGACAATGTCCAAAGGCTTCTCTTGTTCTGATATGTCCTTCTGAATTTCTCTTAGCTCTTGTAATATTTCATCAATTTTCTCTGGATCGCTAGTTTCTGGTCTGATTTTGTTTAACTTCTTCTCTGCCTCGTCCAGCCAGTCTTTGAATGGTTCGACTGTATCCGCGTATTTTTTTGCGGCCTCCACAATGAAACTTGTGTTTCTCATGAGGTCAGCGGTGTTCTCCTTCATAGCTTCCCAACGTGCTGTCATCTCTTTTAGCCTACTGTTCAGCTCGTCCTGCTCGTCACCAGGCTCCACTTCGTTGAGCATTGTTCGGCCATCTTGCAAGATCTTCTCGTATACCGGCTCTTTTCTGGCAATGTTGTCTGCAATGTATGCTTGAATCTCATCCCTCTGTTCTTCAGCAGTGTCGTATATCGCAGATATTGGAAGTACGTTTGCTACGTCCATCTCCAGCTCGGCTAGTTTAACCATAAACTCGTCACACAGCACTTCAAAGTTTTGGATCTGAAGCAGAATATTTTGCAAGTTCTGTCTTCGCTCTTCTATTCTTGCATCGAAGTTGTCAATCTGTGCGCGTACACTGGTGAGTTTACCCTGAACATCAGCAACCACAAGTGGATTCTCTTTACTGCTTTCGATAAGTTCTTTACCAACGTCTTCCATTTTGTCCAAAACTGCACGGCGTTTTGCAATTTCATTCTGGACAGCCTAGATAAAACGGATAGAAATGTTAAAACATGAATCGCGCACCCTTTTTTGTTTCCTTCTGATGGTCAGTTGATGATGTCTTTTATTTGTTATTGATATAGACAATGTCTGCATAGTTTTAAAACCAGCGACAACGACCCTCCTGTACAATTCTGGTTAAGCGTCAGCAAACAAGAAAAATTCCTTTTCTGGAGAATTTTACAAACGTTTTAAGAGAAAAATGACGAAGTAAACGTTCAAATGCCGTTTTCCGGCCCTCTATTTCCAGAATTGGAGACCCACCTCCCCCTCCTAATTTTCTGGATCCGTCTCTTGTACTAGAGATTGGCTACTCAATCACTTATCTAAAGGGACTCTTCACTGGCGAGGAAAGATGATAGAAATCTTCACGGAACCTTCTTTACTGGATAAAAAACTTATAGCTTGTTAGAAACCAAATCCAAAAGTTGCAAAGCTCAAAATAATATAAAATTCTCTTCCGATTTTGGGTCCCGCTTTACCACCTACATTCGTTTCTTACATCTGGCGTTGTTGCAAGGGAATTGACATTGTTTTAACGTCCGACGTTAGACTGAGAACTGAATCCCGGGCTTACAATGGAAAACACTAAGAGGTATGAAATATTCCGTACTGAACAAAAAGAAAGGGCCGTTACCTCGATCTGTTCAAGGCGCTTTCTGACCACTGCAGGATTTGTACTGATAGGTTCCTGTACAGATGTATTCTGGGAAGCCTCGTTTATCCAAAGCTCTAACTCACGGATCTCGGTCTGGAACGTGTTTGCGTTGAGGATCAACTTCTCAAGCTGTCTCTTTTGTTCTGCAAGTTCTGCCTTCAAGTTTGCATACTGCTCAGGGATCAAGTGCACTTCCTGTCTTAACTCTGGTACATCCGGGGCCTGACTGTCCACAGTCTGCAGCAGATTCTGTCCCAGTCTGCACGCCTGCTTGACATCAGGGTCATGTGATTCCAAGGAACTGAGTAGGGCCTGAGTGAATGGAAATATTCATAATGAAAGATCTTTGTGTTAGTTCAATATCTGAGCTGAAGCCAATTTTTTATAGTTCTAAAATGGGACACAAAACTTTACCTTAGAAGCTAACTAGCAGTAGTTTTGATATATATGTTAAGTTTTGTTTCGTCCTAATATTAAGAATGGTCTTTGAATCTTCAGTGACTGTTCTTTGTTTGCTGTCTTTTGTTTTCGTACATGTTACTGTCGTTGGTTTTTGGTCCTTTGGCGAATGGAAGTAAAAAATTCTACCTTGGTTGTGTCCAGTTCTTTCTTCGCTTTCTCTACATCTGGACCAATGGATTCCAAGGGCACCAGTCCCTCCTCTGCACGAGTAATCAACTCCTTCACGGGCTTCACTGCCTCACGGTAAGATGCAGCAGCATCCTTTGCACTGTCCAGCTGCTTCTCACGATTGTCCAGGCGCACGGAGACGCTGTCCCATAATTTACTCAAATACTGGAGCTGAGCTTCCACAACGTACACATCTTCTGGCTTGTTATCACTTATGGCCTCTGCTAGTTCTTTGACTTTTTCGTACTCAGGCTTGTGTTTCTCCAGCTCAGCATGAAGCAACTTAGCTTGATCTTGCTGCTTGCAAATGGCATCAAGATCGCAGCCAATGGGATCCTGAGAGGTAACTTTCTTGTCCAAGTCAGCCAGCCAGGTAGAGAAGTCACTTACATCATCATGGTACTCATGCAATACTGGCGCATGAGTGTCAATCTCTGCTTGTCGGTCAGCAGTCTTGGACTTGACAGCATCCCACCTCGTTTTCATGTCGTCTAGCCTCTTTTCTAGATTTTCACGGTCAGGGCTCGGCTCTGTGTTTTCAAGAAGGTGTTCTATTCTTGCAACGAGTTCGTCAGCTAGCTGGTCTGTCTGCTGCACGTCATCCTTTAACATCTAAAAACAAAAATCGAAGTTCAAAGCCCTTCTACTCCAAAGGATAAGGAAGACTCTTCATGTAATGATTCTGACAGGTAGGCATCTTTTCACCTTGTTTGAAAAGCGTTATGTAAACCAAAACTAGGATCTTACCATCAAAGAAATTCCATTCGTGCAACCAAACAACAACTACGACCAGGCAAAGATTTTGAGTAATACTCTAAAAGTTAACCAAAGTTAGGCAATAGACCAGTTTTGTATTCCTGGTTGCCGCTGATTACAATGACTATAGACTCGTCTTTACAGCACGAGCCTCGTCTTGTTTTTAAATATTCACAAATACCGGCGAGATCTGCATCTCCGACAATGCACAGAGCTGTGAATAGCTCATATCCGCTCTGGAATTTATGAATATTTAACGTCAGGTCGAGGCTCGTGCTGTAAAAACGAGTCTATAGTCGTTGTAATCAGCGGCAACTGGGAATATGAAACTGGTCTATCTACTTCTTGGCTGGCCTTTCTTGAATTTTATTTCTTCAAACTAGGAATAGTCGGTCAGGCTTGCATCCAAGTGTAGTTACAGATCTAAGTAAAATTGCACCTTCCATCGATAGTGGTTGTAGTTTTTATTGTAAACTTCACATTCAAGACTCTCATATTTGCCCTCGTTTTTCTCCTTTTTGATAAGTAGTAGTTACATTGCAAGTGGAACGGAAATTATATGCTTAATTTCCAACAGTGTTCCAAGAATTGTAGTTGGCGAAGAAATTAAACTCAAGTAAACTGAAGTAAAAACAAACTGGAACAACAGAAAGCCAGCAAAAATTTCTACACGGCAATGTTTTGCCGCGTTCTTGAACGTTTTGGTGTCTAAGCAAGACATCGTTATTGTTTTTGTAATTATTTGATCATTTTTTTCTCCATTTTTACGACTAAGCAAAAATGACGTAATATATAATCAGCCAAACAATCCAGACAAACGTTTCGTTATTACAGTTGGCTGAGCACCTACCCTTCTGTTAATTCTTTGTAAAAACCTATTTTTTTTAGTTGTTGTAAGCCGGTACCGAAAAATAAATTAAAGTGATTTGAATTTCTATACCTTATGTTCTCTCTCTTGTTCCTTGAGCGTGTCCATCACAGCAGAGACGGGTCTCATAGCAGAAAGCTCCTCTTCAATACCTGCCATATCGTTTAAGAACTCGGCAAAGGTAACCTGGATATCTTGAGACTCCAAGATAGCGGCTTGCAGCTTGTCTCTTCTCTCGTCTACTTTGGCCTCGATGCCATCCAGTTTGGTTTGAGCCTTGCTCAGCATTGAGACCACCTCCACCACAACGTCATCGTTATCACGATTTTTCTCCATCAGCCATTCACCTGCTTCCTGTGCGACATCATAAACTTGCTTCTGTTCCTGTAGCAGGAAAGCGAAATGAAGGAAAGACCCTTTATTTATTGAGGGTAACACATTTACATCTATACGAAGTACTCTCCCATGTGGCCCTCATCACTGACCACAACACCGGCATTAGCCTACTCCTATCGACAAGCGTGTGGGTTCTTTTAAGTCCCCCGATAGAACGTTGAGAGACTAGACCAACGGCTTAACGTCCCTGTCCACGGACGGTGTGGCGAAAGAAGGTCACCCAAAGTTCAATCTTCGACCAGGCCGGGGATTGAACACGGGACCTCCTGCTTGGCAGTCAGAGATCTAACCAACTGCGCTAACCTCGCAAGGTCACCAGTTTACTCGGGAAAACACAAACACTCAAAATTTCGATTCACAAATACTGGAACTCCTATTAATCTCCCAATAAGTCAAACCTTTCCACTATAAATTTTCATTCAAGATTCGAGTTTGCATGAGTCACCCATGATTTATCCAAAGAGTATTGAAAAGAATCACATCCGGTTCTCAAAAACAACTTTGATAAATCGCTTCTCTAACGACGCCAAACGTTTCAAAAAAAGTATAATAAACTAGTGTTTAGGACTGCAAAATTGTTGAAATGTTTCCAAATACTGTATTTACTTGTGCAGACATAACAAAATTAAGCAAAGTTTTTCTTCATTGCTAGTACTGACAAAAACAAACATCATCTTAGAAAAAGGGCAGGTTTTCAAATACTGAAAGTAGAGAAAATGTGAAAAGATTTAGCTGTGAAAAAGTAAGGCACTGTATGTATTTTAAAAATTTAAACAATTCTATCAAGAGAATGCATGTGTGTAAAAATATGTATGTAAAGTATTTGAACCAATCTGTCAATACACTGCAAAATTATGAAAAAAGCGTTGATGTTGATATTCAAATAAAAAATATTCAAGGAAACAAAAAACAAAATAACACATTCGACCATGACATTGGTGCCTTCACCATAGCTAATAATAGCCAAACCTTAACTCTATAACTGACCATAACACACAATAACTTATGTTAGAAAGTGTCAGTTATTGTTAATGTTATTGTTCAATGACAAATGGAATGTTTCGTTCTCAGAGTAGAGCTTTACTGTTTGTGAGCTGTTGCACATACAAAACCTAAGATTTAAGAACCTTTCAGGCTATAACTTGCAATTTAGACACCTTCTATATAAGAATCACTTAAGCTTAAAAATTGGAGAAATGATCTTACCTTCAAAAATCATTTAAAAGTATTTACTTAAAGCATAATGGTATAATGTTATTTGGTTGAGGTCAATGAGAAAATGTTTATATTATTGTGTTTTACAGCAAAATCATGTGTATAAAGTTGTTTTGATCTCAAAAAAATTAAATTCATGTGATAATAGATCTCTGTTATGGTCATATTAAAATATAAGCATTCATTAGGCTGCAAATTAAGGGTGCTGATCACTAAAATCTTGTTGGCAACTACATAATTTTTTGCAAGAAATGAGGAAACCTAGATAGCCTAAATTTATGCTAACCACCATTTTTGTAAGAACCTGTTTAGGCGAACCCTGGAAAGTGTAGGTTCTTACTCGTGGGTGTTAACTGTACCTGAACATTGTCGTACAAACTCTCCGCCTCAAGCAACTGTTCCTTGATCTTTTCAGGTTCAGTGCTGATAGGCTCCAGATTCTGAATGGTGTCTGTCATGGCCATGAACCACACTTCCAACTCCTCTTTGTTCTCTAACAGAACCGTCAGCCGCTCTAAATGCCGTTCCAAATCACTTCTCTTCTTCTCCAAAAGCTCTCTCACCATCTGGAACCTCAATCGACACGCCTCCACCTAACAAT
Organism: Umimayanthus nakama; assembly: GCA_027574985.1. Classification (NCBI taxonomy): domain Eukaryota; kingdom Metazoa; phylum Cnidaria; class Anthozoa; order Zoantharia; family Parazoanthidae; genus Umimayanthus; species Umimayanthus nakama. Next base: position 10,553 of record JAOBRG010069890.1, on the reverse strand, counting down.
ATATAACTAGAAGTTAGCGATAGTAGTTAGAAGTTTTGAGAGAGTTGACGTTAAGGCAAATGACGGACGGATGAAAAGTTATCGAGTACAATGTTCATGTAATATTCAGAAGGTCATCATACACTTTCTTCCTTCCGTTACCATTGTACATTAATAGACTGTCACGAACAGCGAGGAAGAAAGAAAGTTTCCGTGTCAAAAAGTATAAACGAATGACCTCTATTAACATAACCAACGGTAATTAAAATTTAAAACTTTATGTTTAACAGAAGTTCACATTCACTCCCTCATTGTAACCTGATATAAAACATAATATCTCTTAACATAACTCAAGTTCAAAACACCATGATTGGGATTCAAAAACCAACACTGTGTTAGTGTTCCATAGCAAATTTTAGTTCATACTGGCCCGGCAAAGCAAGTGCTGAAGTGGCTTCTATCAGATCGCCAGCAAGGGAAGCACATTTGGGGCGAGTTTGACAGGAGACTCCCGTGAACACGAATGATGGTAGCGCTGGTTTTTACATAGAGCAACACTTACCTGTCCTTGAATAGCAGCAATGTCGGACGATTCCTTCTCCAAAAGGTCCATAATTTGTATCCCAAGTACCTGAATCATGTCTATGTCATTTTCTTTATCGCCAAACGCTAACTGCATGGTCGTAATGGCGGCCAAACTCTCCTGGAGCCGCTCCGCGTTCATGGCAGGCATGTAGAAGGCACACAGCGTGATGGCCTCCACAACCAGCCTCTCCACATCTTGGTAACACACCTGGAAGTTATCCAAGAGTTCTTTCAGCTTCTCCAAGTCTTTCTGCTTTTCGGGAATGAACCGCACGATTTCGCCCCAGCGTTCGTTCACGTTTTGAACCTAAAGAAAAGAAAAACATGTTTGAGTGCTAACAACTTCACCTTACATTTTCCATGAACTTAAAAAAGGAAATTTTCACTTAGTCCCGCATAGAGTAAAAAGCCTGATAGGTTGTCTTGGAGTAAACCAAAATGCCGCTCGGTTTTCTTTCGCGTCTACCTCCCAAAGTTAAGGCCCTTTTTACACTGTGCAATTTTATCAGCGACTTGTGTCGCAATGCCTTTGTTGGGTGAAGAGTTGCACGAAGTAGAACTCAGCTCCACTTTTCGCAACGGATTGCAGCAACTGGCAACACTACTCTACAGTGTTTCACCCCTTCGCCATTTTACGGTAGTTTATAACAAGGGCACTATTCTTTTGTTGTGAAATGCATCAATGCCCCCCAATGTTGCTCAATTGTGTAGTTTTCCCACTCAGCAAGCTTAGAAATAAGTTATTTTGCTCTGGGTTGCCCCTAGGTTGACTAAGTTTCTCTGTTAGGTCAATACAAACCAAGAGAAGGGTTGGCCTCTGTGTACTTGTACATTTCGTTACAGGAGAAAATAGTACCTCTGTTTTGACGTTTTCCAGGTCCTCCGGTCGCAGCTCAATCATGCTTTTAGCAACCTCATTAAGGGACTTGACTGTCTCCTGACGGGCTGCCATTTCGTTTTCGATGTCTTTCATCACTTGCTCAAACCTCTCCATAACCTTCTTGTCACAAGGCAAGGACTGCAGGCTGCCAATCTTTTTCTCCGTCACCGTTATCCAAGGTAGAAGCTCCTGCAAGGTTTCCTGGTACTCCTGTGCTACGGGCTCCATCTCCTCCAGCTGTGTCTGGCGGTCAGCGGTATCTTTCTGTACGTTTTCCCACCTGGCTTCAATGGCGTTGAGTTTGTGTTGGACACGGTCTCGCTCTTTGCTAGGTTCTGTGGACTCCAAAACTTTCTCTGCTTGTTTCTTGATGGCAGCAAAGACTGACTCGTGTTGGGTTACATCGTCCGAAATAGGCTACGAAAGTAAATAAATCATATTCGTATCTGGATGACAGAATAGAAAGACGGCAAACGTATTTTTGTGTATTACCTTTGGCGTATTGACAAAGTTTTGAAGGTATTTAACTTTGTTGCTCTAAGCGACAGAAAAAACACAAGTCAGGATCATGACAAAGTTTGCACTTACAAACTAATTTGTCTAAAGAGCCGTAAAGTCCCAGTGTAATTGTGGAGCCGTGAGAGGGTTTCATATTTTACTGGGGGTTGGTATCTGCTGATAAAATCTTGTTGGTGACTTTGTGTATTTGGTTAATGACCCTGCACTCTGCATTAAATCAGGAAGTAAACATTAAAAATCAATTAAAATGGAATAGCTGGGATATCAAAGAAAATACTGAACAAAATGTGATCTATTCAAAGTAATAAAAATAATTTTCTCGAAACTGCCTCCTTTAGTCCAAACTAACGAGCTATCGATGTCTTTAACACAAAAGTATAGATAGCTGCTTTTTTGCTCTGTCCACAATGGCATTTGTCCAGCTTCAAACGAATTTTAAAGTTTTTATACTTGTTGACACCTCGACAATGTTAATTTTAGCACATAACTCTTCAAATTTAACAAACTGAGAATGTCAAACACGTATCATAAAACCCGCTTTGGTCTCAATGACGTCACCTACCGTGTGCTCACGCTTTTGTTCCAACACGAAATCGAGGTCCGACATCAGAGGCTTTTCTGCGTCCAGTTTCTCTTCAACTGCGTTGAGCCAGCCAATGAAATCATCTGCTGCAGCCTTGAAGTCCTGAGAGTTCACAAGTGCACATTTGAGAGCGTTCTGCCGCTCATTAACTGTACTGCTGAGTTCATCCAAAGGATCTTTGACCTGCAAATATGTACCTTTGTTTTAGTACTCTTCATCACAATCATACAATAAGAAAAAAATAACAGTAAATTGATAGATCCGCCACAAAACTGAATTTCTGTTTCTCTAATAGAAGTAGTACAACTAATAAGTAGTACACCATATGTCGTAATCTTTACTTTTGTAAAACGAATATAAAATGGCAAAAGCTCTAAAGTATCTAAGTGCTAACCAAACTGAACGATTACTCTGAAGATCTCCTTTAGACGAAAATACTAAGTTGCTATTAAAAGATCTCTACCAGTTTTATGTTAGAAGTAATAGAAGTAACATTTAAAACAAAAGCAATAACAACAACATTTTGGAAAAACCATAGGGGTACTGATCGTAGTAAATTGTAATTAATAATGTCTTTTGTCAAATTTTATATATATTACACGATAAGCTCTTTGTTCTAAATCTTAAAAAATAACAACAACATTTTGCAAGCAATCGTACGGCTACTGCATCGTAGCGTATTAAAATAAACAGTGTTTTCTACAAAAACTGATAGTGTTTTCTGATCAAGTATTTAATCAAACAAGATGCAAAAAGCTTTATGTTCTAGGTTTTTTGCAGCGCAAAGAGTTGGAGATTCTACCTTGTTAATTCTTTCTTTCATCTCTGTCTCCACATCAGGCTCAGGTTTGGCATAAACCAGGATCCACTCCACGGCATCGTGTGCGCTTTCGACACACTGCTTATCCTCCGCCAACTGGACCTGGATTTCCTCGACTTCCTGCAGCTGTGTTTCAACTTCCTCCGGCTCAACGCTGATGGGTGCAAGCTCTAGCACCTGTTGTGTGATAACCGGCAAATCTTCTTCAACCTTGGTAAGATCTTTGTCGTTGGCTTCGAGGTTTTCGGCTATCTTCTCCAAAAGGTCGTCTCGTTCTTGGAGCTGAGCAGTTAGCGTATCATACTTTTGATTCACAGCCGCCAACTTGTCTGGAACATCAGGTGAACCGGTTTTCTCAGCAAGAGCCTTGCCGTGTTTGTTCAGGTCGTTGAGTAGTGGTTTGCGGTTGCTAAGCAACGCAGCAGCTTTCTGTATAGAAAGAGGAGGTACAAACAAATTGAGTAGTAGTTTAAGTTAGAGGCACAAGAAGCGATGCAGATAACGTGGCAAACAACTAACCTACCTTCTCATGCTAAATACAAATAGGTATCTAATCAGCACTGCCTGCCCAAAACCTCGATTACACTAAACTTATTATTATAAACTTACCGTTACAGTATTAGAATAAAACTTTTTAATACTGAGGAAAGCGGTCATCCCTTCGAATCTTCAAAATTCTCCAGTTTTAGATACACTCTGCATATGCAGAGTGTATTGAAAACTTAGCAATTGGTCGCTTTTGGGAGTACAAGCACTAGTTTAGCAATAATAACAAATATCAATATACTACACTATACTTTATAGCGGCTTATCACATACGTATACAACAGAAATGTGGTGGTGAGTATTAAATGACATATAATTTGAAAGATAAGGGAGTCAAACTCTAAAAATAAAATCTGAAAAGTATCAGCGGGCTTAAGAGAAATACTACAGTCTTAATCTGAAATAGCTTTAATCCCAACACTAAAATAAGCTCAATAAAACAACGTTATAACGTAGCAAACGGTCAGCAAAGCAGAACACAATTTTACCTTCACTTTTCCAAGCTCATCTTTAGCCTGTTTAGCATTTGGTTGTAGGAGAACAAACTCCACAATTACCAGTTCTTCAACTTCGATCAAGATGTGCTCAACTATGACAAGAATCTCCTGGAATCTCATCGCGTCCTCAAGAGCGGCGCCGTACTTATGGAGCTGTTCATCTAGTTGTGTGCGAAGCGCATCCCATCGCTGCTTGACACCGCTGATCTCTTCTTCAATGACAGGCAGATCGTCTGTGACCGAGTTCTTGTTGCATTCATCGACCAGAGCAGTTGATGCAGAAGTGTAGGTTTCATAAATTGGTTTGTGTTCCTGAATTTCGTCTTGCAGCGCCTAAAATACAGAAAACTTTACTCTGTGAATCCAAGTAAAACTGATCGCTGCTACTTAGGCAGTTATACCGTACTTTCTAAGCAATTCGTTAAGTTGCACAAACACCAATAGTTTTGTTGTGGATCCTGCTAATGCACTGAAAGAAACCGTTTTTGTACTTTTGATTAGGAAAAAATATTTGCTGACGGTTTGCGTTTGAAACTGCCTTTAAAGTAGATTTCATTATTAAAGTAAATTTCAAGTCATTTTGTTAGAGTATACATATAGCATCGTTATCATCTTAAACACTTTTCCTACTACGTTATCTTCGCGGTAATTTCTTCAAACTTTATATGAACAATCTGCATATAACTCAACAATATTAAATTATACCCTTTGTTTATTTAAATCTTCATTTTCTAAACTCGTTCTTTATATCAGAAAATAACTTACATTACAGGAAAAGAAATCGTTCGACTAATTTATTTATTTATTTATTTTTAAAGTTTATCTCAAACTCATATTTATCAAAAATGGGTATAACTAAAACATTGTCACACCTCCAGCAAGTCACATGTTTGCTGCAACGCTTCGGCATCGCAAGGGAGTTTTTCTGTGTCTTTCAAGCGTTTCTCTGCGTCGTCCAGCCATCCAGTGAAATCCTGACACGTGTTGTAATACTGCTCCGTACTGGGCTCAATTTCTTCCGATATCTCTTTCCGCCCGTCGATACGTTCGGCCAGCTCGTTCCAGTTCTCCTCCAGTTCCTTCAGTTTGCGTTCGAGTTTGTCCTTTTCTCGGCCTGGTGGTAAGTTGTCTAGAACTTGCTTGCCTTCTTCCATGACATGTTCGAAAGTACGTTTGTGATTATCAAAATCGTCTTTTAAGGCCTATGATGAAAAATTAAATGAAAGATAAGGTCGTTAAGCACTCCACCTATCTGCTCTCGGAATTGTGCAACAAAATAGTATCAAATCCTGTTATTCTTTCAAAAGCAAAATACAAAAGCAAAACGAAGAGAGGAAGAACTTGGACTCTCTATAATGAAAACGTATTTCCAGTAGCCAAAATTGCTTCTCAATTAACCTTGTAGATGCACGCCTTGGGCTCAGTGTTATTTGTTCATGTACTTTTTTGCTGTTTACTGAAAAGATAAACAAAGCTCCCACAAGGGTTGTTCAACTTTGTTTCACGCACAACGAATCACAAAACAAAATATGAAACGATCTATAGGTACGACATAATATAATTTTAAAAAAACTGCTGATGTCGAATTTTAAACCTTACGAGTGGTCCGACCATCCAAACCTACCTTCAAGTTCTCTTCCTGTGCCAGTAACACCTTGTACCTGGCCGATAGAGGTCCTTGTACATCGAGCAGGTTATCCGCACTGGTTAACCACCTGTTGAGCTCATCAATGGACTCTTTGAGGTCTCGACTTTGTAAGAGAGCGCTTTGAAGCTCGGCCTGGCGGGCGTTCAACAGCTCCAACACTTCTTCCAACGGCCTCTCAACCTTCGCCACCTTCTCGTCCACATCTTGGACCATTGACGGGTCGTGATTAGTCACGTCTTTGATCTTTTCAGCCAATGACTTGGCCTTCTCCATTGTGGCCATCTTTTTCTGTGCTTCGTCTTTCAGTTCCTGTTTAATGTTAACCGAAAACATTACCATCACCTGCTACGCACCTCTCATTACCTCACACCTGATACCTTTCCTCCACCAGGTTCTGTGATCGTCTCTTTTGTTCAACATCATTTGAAGAACAAAAGCATAATTAACTACCCTTCGCTCACCCATTGTTCTACTTCCAATCTCTTCTCTCCACCTAATCTATGCCTAGAACATTTGCATACTTGAAAACCTTACCCCTCGCCCATTATTCCACTCTGAACCCCTTCCCTGCCCCTGTCCTGCGCTTCGTGTTTGAGTTTGTCTTTTAAAATTTAATTGCCACCATCAACTATCCCCTATTTCTGTAGCTCTTTGCCCCTTCCCTTCCCATCCTCTGCGCTTCATCTTCAAGTTTCTGTTACTGTTTATCAGTTGAAAATCACACTTATGAAACGGCTTTCTAGTAAAACATTAGTTACAATTAAACAAAAAATAGTCTGTTAATAAATTCAGATCATATGAGTCAGTGTTCTCACCTTGATTGCAGCAAGTTGTTCTTTGATCTCATCTGGTTCACTGCTAGCACCGACTGGAGCCTCGGCTGTCTCTCGGGCACCAGGTAACCACGCCTCTATCTCGTTCACGGCCTCAACGAACTGATTGTAGTATTTAAGACCCCTTTCAAGCTTACTACGCTTGTTCTTCAGGCTGGATTTCAGGTTCTTGCCCAGATGGGTTACTTTGGCCACTTCAGTCTGGACCTCGGCCCCAGGGTCCGAGTGGATGTCCATGACCCGCAGGAGCCTGTGACTGGAAGTGCGGATGAGACGAACTCGTTTGTCTGTCTCCTCTAGGGCGGTGATGGCCGTCTAGGAAAACATCGATACACCATTAACAGAGTTCGCATGTTTTTTCAAGTATTGATTTCAAAGACTTCGAAAGAATTTTCCCCCAGACACCGACTTGAAGTAAAGATGTGTGGTTTGAAAGTTGGGCGTTTATTGTCATTTTGATGCAACAGTCTACGTACGAGGTACGGGCAGCATACAAATGTGCGTAAAGCAAAGATATTTTTGCATCTTTCCGCCATTAGAAGGTTTGGTGTGTTGTACTAAAAAGGATGTGCTCTATCAAAACGGCATTGTCCACTTCCAAAGCAAAAGCCCCTTGAGAATAGCAAAGCCTACTCAGAACAGCCATATTCATAAAAGCTGTCCGTAAGACCCCGAAACAATTGTGCTCAACCACAATGGCTAAGCCAGAATATGTTGCGTTTCATCAGAAAACGTGTTTCTCTTTTAATGTCAGTATCCCCATCCCATCCTCTTTCTATTCACGCACAATAGCTTTGCCAATTCACAAACGCTAGGCATCTTGATAATAGTTGAGCTCGATCACAACGACAAAGCCAAAAAAGCCTCGATAGCCATTGTCAGTGAACCTCCCCCTCCCCCTCCGCCCCCACTCCAATTCTATCAGCCCACAAGGCTTTGCCCGCTTACAAACGGCTAGGAATACAGATAACAGTTGTGCCTAGCCAGAACAAGCTCTATTTCCCTTTATGTGAATACAGACAACCCCCGTAACAACAGCCCCGGCCAGTCATAAAGACTGTGTCCATTCATAGTAACGGTCCCCAGCTAACCAACAAACAACACTTACATCCACTTTCCCCAGCTCCTCCTCCTCCAGCGTAACGGGGGCCTCCTCTGCCGCACACTCCTCCACCTGGCTGAACACCTCCTCCACAGGCTGCAGCTGGGCGCGGTACAGCTTCAGGTGCTCTTTGGCAGTCTCCAGGTTCTGTTTTCGCTCATTCAGCTTCTCAGCGAGTTCAATAAGTGGATTCTTGACACTGTTAAGTTTCTCGTTGATTTGCGTGATCGCCTTCGGGTCTTCGTCCTTGGCAGCGCTTAGAGCAAGGGCCGTAAGTTCAGCAGTGGAGAGCACCGCTAGCTTTTCTTCTGCTTCATCTTGAAGGGCCTGGAGGAATAAAGACGTCAATAGAGGTGGCCGATTAATAGAGGGTCAAGCTAAAGTAATGACTGAGAAATTTTTCGGAATTTTTTAGAAAAGACCGTTAAATAGAGGGTGGCCGCTTAATAGAGGGTCAACTTAAAGTAAATGATTGAAACATTTTTCAAGGCTTTGAGAAAAGGCCGTTAAATAGAGGGTGGCCGCTTAATAGAGGGTCAACTTAATTTAAATGACAAAGACATTTTTCGGGAATTTGAGAAATGGCCGATAAATAGAGGGTGGCAGCTTAATAGAGGGTCAACTTAAAGTAAATGACTGAGAAATATATCGGGACTTTAAGAAAAGGCCGTTAAATAGAGGGTGGTCGCTTAAGAGAGGGGCCGTTATTTAAAGGTTCGACTGTACTTAACAGTGAGTACCAGTATGACACAGACATTGAATGGACAAGAAAACAGACAAAGATTGGAAGCGAGGGCATAGACGCGTACGATTACGGACACAAAAGGTAGACAGGCTTAGACAATAGGCACATATATGAGCAGCGGCCATACAACAGACACACGCAAACATAAGGCTTGGATATAAGAAGCGAGCACTTCCCTGACAAAAAACAAAACATTACATGGATATAAAGATGGAAATTGACAAGGCCTCACATGACACGGGCACAGCCATTGGTATGGAGCGTATAAAGATGGAACGTATCGACGGCTTATAGGACTAGACAAGACACAGATGTGAACATGGACTTCGACATAGCCAGACGCATACAAACTACATTTGGGCATGGACGGACGATCGTTCGTATAATTCATATTGTAAATAGGCAGACAATTGGATTGACAATCCGATCTAATTTTTGAAACCTTCACCTAATAAAGGGTCACTAGTTGTTCAGTTATGTGTTATCTCATTAAGTAAAACTATTATTGTTATTACTACTAATACCATAGTTATTATTACCATTATTATTATTATTATAACTGTTAATAATGATTATGATAATAGTGCAGCTAATCGTCATCATTTCAGCGTTGTGATGCGGGATTAAGAGACGCAGCTCACGAGGTCGAACCGAAAGCACATACAGGCGCCTCTGGCAGCCGCTTTACGGTCCATGTCTGACTTCGGAGCACAGCTTACAGCGAGTTGGAATGAGCTGTATTTAGGTGACAGTCCATTGTCATTGTTATTGTTACTATTATTATTATTATTATTATTATTATTTATTGTTAACTAGCTTACGAATTCTTCTCTTGTTAAACTCTTATAATACAATTTTGTAAATAGGTTTTTTTATTTTGGAGAAAGAAATAAAGTTATCAATATTATTTTTATTGTTATTGTTGTTACTATTATTATTATTGTTATTATCATCATTATTACTACAGAGGGTGGACACCAGGACGTCTCCTCACCTCTACTTCCTCCAGCTGTTTATCCAACACCTCGGCATCATTATGGATGGGTTCCAGGCTCCCAAGAGTCTCGTAAGTCTCGTCCACAAACTTGTGCAGCTCGTCAATAGTGCCCAGGAAAGCTCCGATGTCAGCTAGGATTCTCTCCTGCGCCGAGATCTGCTCGTTAACTCGCTTCTTGAGCAGCGCACATTTCTGGGCGAGGTTGTTAACACGCTGTTTCACGGGGTTGAAGTCGATACTCTCATTTGTTTCGCTCTTCACCTCGTCAGCGACATCCTGGATTTCTTTTTCAAGATCAGCAACTGTGGCTAGAAGTTTCTGGGAGTGAACGTATAGACATTGACATGTTAATGCTCTTTCAAAGCTTACTTCCGACTACTGTATTTTGATAGATTGAAATCAACCTGGCCACATAGGGTCGTTTATTAAATGAAGTGTAATTCCTAGCCGATGTTCATTCTTTGTTCAAAGTTGTTGTAAACAGTAGTTATAAACACTGGTTGACGTTAAGATTTCGCTTAAATTACCGACCCATAAAATCTTGTAAGTTTATTTCCCCCAAGCTGCCCGCGCAGCAACATCTTAAGTGTATGCAATTATTAGTTTTTTGGTTTTTTTGGGCGAGTCTATGTGGGGCAATTTGTAGTAGCCCACGTGCTCTATTTCATGCCCATAATAACCAACGGGCGCATCTTTGGAGAATAAAGCCTGGTTTTCACGAGCGACGTAAGAGACGGAAGCTGTTATGTCACCGTGAAAACGGGCTTGACGCAAGCATAGCAACGACGGAAGAACAAACACAAATATCAAACTCCTTTC
>JAOBRG010069779.1:0-21137 GCA_027574985.1 Umimayanthus nakama | reverse complement strand
GCTATGTCCAGCCAACACGAGAATTTTGGATAGCCGCCCTCCATTGTACCCTGTCCATCATTAGAGTTCTGATTTCCACGGTGTTATTCAGTCCAGAGTCGAAGTCAGGTCAGGGATGATCAGGGATGATCGCCCCTGCTATTGGTAACATGTAACCCAGTACTACCTGCCGCATGGACGAGCTGCCGGCGTCTAAACCGACTCCCCCGTCAGCCATTTGGCTGATGAGGAGGGTGGCATGCCACCCAGCAGGACTAAAAACAAAACCTGTCAGAGGGCAAATGAGCTCCTTGGAGCCACTGGCCAGCATGCAACCATAGGTAGTAGTGGCGACACACCTGTGTGTTTATCTAGCCATTAGAAAGGAATTATGGATAGTAGTTCAGAGAGAAAAACTGCAAAAACTATGCAACTCCATCTTCGTAAAGAAAGTATATAGTGTTTTAGTCCGTATTATTTGATCATTTTTCAAAATTACGCGGAAATGCTCTCAGGATGCGGCAGATTCGGATTTTATTGTAGGATGCGATTCCACATCGCCGCATCCTGCCAGATGCCCTGACAGTACTATTACAGCATGTGAAACTAATTAATGAATGTAATTAATATTATGTAATTCTGTTTTCATATCTTACATTCAAGTTATGTACGATGTAGAATTAATGAAAGGGTGACAGTTCTATACATGATTGAATACATCCTGAGTACATGTTGTAATATTATTCTGTTTTCAAATCTTACCTGACAGTGTGTTTGTAGATTAATTGATGTAAAGGCCACAGTGCCATTTATCGTTGCTATTGACATTGATTGTGTAATAATTAAATACTTCGTTATGAAATAATGTAAGTCTGTTTGCTAATCTTAGAACAATTAATGATTGACCATGGAGCATTTTCTAGTTACCATACTATTAAGATATCTAAGTTTCTAATTAATTTTACTAATGTCATTCTGTTTTCTAATCTTAGAATGATGATAGGGCCAAGGTGCCATTTATGGTTCACGATAAACTAACCAAAGATGCATTAAGAAGAAGAGTAGAAGATTTCAACTCTGCTACAACTGGACTAATAATGACAATGGTTAGTTGTACACACTGACGTGTGTTAATAGTGTTAATAGTTAACGAGCATTGTGTTACCATACAGGCATTTTACTGTTCACTTACTTGTACTGACATAGTTATAAATGTACACTTCTTGTCTGACAACCTTTGATAAATGACATTCTTTTCTTGGTAGTGTAATAATAGAAGTTTCCTAACCCTGGAATCTCCCTGTCTGGTTCAGTTCTGAGCAATTTGATCACTTAAAACTCCATGGACATTTCAAAACTAATCAAACTTTACTTTATAAGCGCATGAAAGTAAATAAAAACATCTTGACTTCTTCTATTTTTTTTTTCCTGTAGAGAGATGAAGAAACATTCCAAGGGTTTATAAGGGTCCATATGAACTTGTTGCGGCCAATCAATGTGGTGGCTGGGGAACGACCTTTGTCAATATTTGAGGCTGTTGCTTGGAAAGGAGATGATCCCCTAGATGCTGAGATGGTTGGTCCCAAGGTCAGTCAGGTGCTACCTGATATCATGGGCTAGAACGTTTAAAGTTGGTTAAAATTAGCCTTTTTGCAATATTTACTTTGTTTTCCTTTAGTCTCGTAAAAACTACTAATTAAGGGCTCCTTTCCACAATACGAACAAACAGAATAAAAGTTTTGTTCAAACTTGTTGGCCACAAAATGATATTTCTGTCAAGTTAGAAGAAAAACACAACTGAGTTTTATCTCACCCAATCATTACTTTTAACTACAGTAGATAAACATAAATTGTTCTTTGAATCAGGAGAAAATTTTTAAAGTTTTATTCTTATTCTGGCATACAGTTGTAAATGGATTAAGATCAGTTAAACACACCCAAAGATTGTAATCAAATTAACACTTGTGACATGTACATTCATTTTTATAAGAACAGTTAACTCTTTATAAATGCTTTAATGTACAAGCCTGTTGAAACTACCCTCTAACCAGTTGTCTTTCCATTTAGAAAATTGAGTGTTCAGTAAATTCAGTGTTAAAATGTTAAATATATTTTTTATGGTCATTATGGAATTATAATAGTTTTTATTAATATATAAGTTTCCAAACCTTTATTTCAATAGGAAATCAGTATTCTTATAAAGTATGATCAGTACACAGTTATTGCAGCCTGGGACCCACTGTTAATTGTCAGCTGGGTTACAGTTAATTATTGAGCTGGAAAATAAACAAAAACATTCCAAACATTTTTGCTAGATGTACTTCCAGCTGCTTGCAGCAAAACTCGTTGAAGTGTAAATATCTAATATTAAGTAAACTAGATAGAGGAAACCTGATTAATCCAAGTTAAAAAGAAGTTTACTGAAAGAAGTTTCATCTAAACTTTGAGTACTAGTTAACTAGTATGTTGTTTTGGAAGTGTTCAAATTTGATTCTGAGAAAAGGCTGTTATTGTACATGTTAATGACCTGAAGTGATCTTGTCTTGTAGGCAAGTCAAAGGACTTCATTCTTCCTTCCCCTTGGTACTGTCAAAGCACTCCACATCACCAGCCAAACAACAGTACATGAAGTAAGTAATAAACAGTAAACTGTGCGGCTCAAATGGTTAGTTGTTGTCCATGCTGCTTGTAGCCATGCTAGCTTCTTTTTGAAAACAGTATATTTATATTCCACTGTTTTCTTTCTAATTTGAAATGAAAGTACAGCACAGTTGGCAGGCTAAGCTTTGAGAACAGTGCTACTTAGGTAACAGCTGAATAGACCATTGGTTAAAAAAACATAAAATAACATTTGAAGAAGCACAGTCACCTACTAATGAAAGTAATTATACATTTCCATACTTTCCTTGACGCCATGGCTGTCTAAAACCCTTGGAGACTTCTTGGTGTTTACATGGTTGATACACTTAGTCAGAGGTAGAACTAACCCCAGACAGGTTGGATGCTTTAAGGGGGAGCAATAGGGTAAGGTTGAATTGTCAGGCTCCTTTACTGTACACCATAAGAGCTTAGAAATATCACAAATCTTAATCATAGGAACACAGCACTATGGTTGATTAAGGCTGACAAATATTTTAAAAACTTTGGAAGATAATTTGGGAAAAAAGGTGGGGGGTGATTGAAATTTTGAGTTTTCATGATTTTTAGGTAAGTTTTTTATTTAATATTAATTTTTGGAGTTAATATTTGATGGACAATTACCAACACCTATGATATATATCCAAGGAATGGCACTTGCTCGCTTAGGGGAACCATTTGTTGCATTCTACTGACTTTTTCCCTCCTTTAAAATATGTTCTCCAACTCCTCTAATAACCACCAAAATCTACCATGTTTCGCCCCCTTCATAGGGCTTTGTCTAGATTGGTTGCAGTTCAAAATCCCATTTACCTTGGGCCTTGAAATACAGAAAGTACATTATAATTTTTCTTGTGTCAAGCCAAGAGTAATTTTTCCCCAAATTACTACAGAACTATAGATAGTGACTGAGTTAAATGTAAAAAATAAAAAAGTTATAATTTTTGTGTGTAACACGAGCAACTATACTGTAATCAAATGCAGTACAGTTTAGTACAGTTTTAACGATATAATTATAGCTACTGAACATTGTTGTAGATGTACAGTTTACCAATTAGTTTTAATGTACAGTCGTGTTCATTGTTTTGTCATACATATTTTCTAGATATAAAGTATTTCTTAAACCAAAGATTAAGAAAGTTTTAAGTTTGTGACCCATTCCCTTCAGCTTATGAGGAATAGTTATTGTACAAAGAGTTAGCTCTAAGACTTTATCTACATTGTAATTTCTTTTTTGTGAAGGTGCAGATTGTTTTACAATCTTATTATAACAATAATTATATTAAATGAGATCACTTGCCACTGTGACAGACTTTGTAACTTCAGCACATGTGTAAATGCTGTGGGGTCATTGAAGACAGTTTGGAGAATTGTTGGTTTGAAAATGTTGCTCAAAAGTACATGTTTGTAGTTATACAAATTCATTGCATGGCAAATAGTCAGAGCTTGGGTTGCCTGTGGCTGCATGTACACTAAACAAGACAAGTTGTTGTGTTTCCAACAGACCTGTCAAATTTTAAAGCCTTTTTTGGTTATAAGAAAGTTTTCTTTTGTTGGTTTTGCAAATTAGAAGCCCTTGTTTGGTTTTAGAAGTAAGAATTCATCATCCTGGGCATGAATGTAGAACAGTAGCAGTTTTGAGCTGATAGGAGTTTCCCCATAAAGACATGCAGTGCTGTTTTCACTGTATATGTCAGGTGAGAGAGAACAGATCTAAAAGATGAGCAGTTCAGCTATAAGATAAAGGTTTAAAATCGGGTACGCTAATAACATTGAATTGTTTTAAACCTTGTTAGCAAATTAGTGTTCATAAACTGTTAGCTTTTAGTTTTCAGCACAGGGCTAGAACTTACTGTTTATGAATTTTAATGATTAGATTAAGTACATGAACAAGCACAAATTTGTTACTGTACAGCCATGTACATAACTTGAAATAATCCGTGTCTTGCATGTTAGTTAGTTAAGTAACTAGTATGGTTAGACATGTTTGTATGTGAAATTTTGAGTGATATATATCAATAGATTTACAGCAAGCTGTAACTTGATATTCACGGGTCTTGCCGTATTTGTATTCCATACACAGTATTGTTTCAAGTTTTATGAAAAATGAGCAAAAAGAGTTTTGAAAGGAAAAAGGTTAACAAAGATCTTGTCTCCAGGTTATTGTTGCTCTCCTTAAGAAGTTCAAGATTGCTGACAACCCTCGAAAGTTTGCCTTGTTTGAATGCTACCAAGACGAAGACAAACATGGTAAGAAAACATGAAAATGTATGAACATCCCATCACTGTGAATTTTCTAAAAAAACCCTGAAAAAAAGCATCTCTAAGTACTAAATTTACCAAATATGCCTTCATATTTATCTGAGTTGATACTTCATTTGTAATCAAGACTTGTCCCGCACCCTTATGGGGGAGGGAGGGGCTTACTGTACAATGTAGTTTGGTCAACCAGTTTTTTGTCCTGAATTTAACAAAATATTAAATCATACAGCATAATTTTACATGTAGATATGATCTATGCATTCAGGATCACAGAGATACTTTGAGATTGGGGAGGGGGGGGGGGAGTCTTTCATTACTTTATTGGCAGGGTTGAAGATTGCCAAGGGTTGAAGACACTTTAATTCTTACTTTCTTGCTAACTCTTTATAATTTTGAAAACATTGGGGGCAGGGGGACAGGTGCCCCCCTGCTCTGTGGTCCCTTATACGTTTGTAGTTTTGTTATTTTCAAGAGAGATTTTTAGCAGAGGTTTTTATCCCACTTTTTTTACTGAATTAAACTACAGTTACACAAGACAGCATGATTGTATCCTTTTAGATGATGAAGACAGCTCAGTTTTTGTAGAGAAATACTTAAACTTTTTGATTACAATTAAATTTCAAACTACATTCATTGGATTTTGGTAGTAATTGAGTTAAGGTTAACTGGTTTCAAATTGCCTGTTATCGCTCAATGTGTAATGTCCAGAACTAACAGTGATCAGGAAGGGAAAAAATAGGTTTGTGCCATGTGTTTCAGATAAAGAAAACAATATTCTTGATTGCAGTAATTCTGCGCCGGATGTCTGACCTGGAGAAGCCATTGTGTTTGAGGTTGCTTTGGGGTGGGGGTGATATCAGACACTCCTTTTCACTTCAAGAAAATGAAACTGGAGACATTGTGGTATGTCAACGTTTTGTGCACATATTCATACAGCTGTTTTAGGGTAGTTAGAGCTGCCGAATTTCCAGAGTGTAACTACAGGGTTCGTATGGGCCCTGGAAATCCAGGAAAGCCCTGGAAAACTTTTGAAGCCCTGGAAATCCCTGGAAACCCTGAAAAGCCTTGGAAGTTTTTTTATTTAAGCCCTTGAAAACCTCACAGAATTTTATTGAAAACATAAATTCATGAAATGCTGCATTTTGTTGATTTCAGTACAAGTAACAATCGATATTGTAGTTTTTCTTATCATTTCAAAACATCGTTTTATGTTAGAAACCACTGTATAGTATCGAAATAATGTACACTTTGGAGCACATTGTTGTTTTGCAATGTTTACATTACCTTTTCAACGTTGTTTTAAACAAATCGTTGTGGTCGTTGTTTTCATTCCGGGCTTCAATGGCCATGGCAAAACCCTGGAAAAAACGTAAAAAAAGGCCCTGGAAAACCCTGGATTTTTGAATTTCTGAAGACGTACGAACCCTGTAACTAGTACTCTTGCTTCAAAACATAAGGACAATCCTTGCAGTGTTAACTAGAGGTGGTTTAGTCTTATTACTTGCTTCTTTGACATTGAGAGGGGAACATTTATATTTTTGAGTGGTGGAGGCAATAGTTTGTTATTAAAGAAAATTTTTTTTTTCAAAAGAACTTAGATTTCTCATTTTTGGTAAGGTCTAACAAAATAACAACTAGGGTCCCAGTTATCAATCTCCTAGTTTTTTATTACCAAGTTGCCAAACGTGTAAATTTTATTGCAGTTTTTGCCTATATTGCATTTGGCTTTTCTTTGTTCTAGATAGCTTCAAAGCATACTACATGATTTCTAAAAACAGTGGTTGCAAATTTTGTACACGCATTAATAAGTTTTTCAGAAAAACCAAACATTCAAGATTAATAATTTGATTTTTGTTGTATGAATGTGTGGCATTTTTTGTAGAAAGGACAAAAATGCAGTTGAAGTGGAAGTTCTTTAATTTTTGGAAATGTTAAGAAATCTTCTGAAATTATATGAAAATGTTAAAAAAGTTGACAAATATACATGTACAAACATGTATTCTGTTTACATATATGTAAGTCATGTACAGTAGATTGTCATGAATCATATGTTTGCAAAATATGAATATACGGATAAGAGTTTGATAAAAGAATGTTATTAAAGTGTTAAAAACCCAAACGTTTTTGACGTAATAAAATGACTTTTCTGTCGAAAACGTTACTCTCTTCTTAAAACTTTTAATATTTTTATCAAACTATTAACCTTTTATTCATGTTTTATCAATTTAAGTGATTGTTAAATCATTTTACTTTGTTTATTTGAGGTTGAGATTAGATCCCGGATGTACATTTCAAAACTGATATATATATATATATATGCAAGTAAATCGTGTTGGCTCATAGGAGTTTGTCTAGATGTCTGTCTAATAATATACGCAGACTTTGGTGTATAACCAAGAACAGCTAGAACCTTTAATTGGTGTTTTTAGGAGATAAACTTCCTTAAGTTAGATTTTCATTTTCACTTATAGGCTATTTGAATAATACTAACGCTATCAATAAATGAGAAGACACTAAGAAAGTTAAGAGATGATTATTTGTCTTGGATTAATGTTGCTGTTACACCCTTCTGAAGAGATTACTATTTTGTATCTGTTTTGTAGTGGGAGGTGTTTTCCATGCCAGAACTGCAAAACTTCCTCCGAATACTTGACAAAGAAGAGGAGGAACACATACACGGGGTACGTTCTTAGTGACGTGCGTGTTTTGTTTGTAGAGCTACACGTTTTAGTTGTTTTGCAAATATTAACTAGTTGTAGACAACAGGCTCTTAGCTAGCCTGCGTAGCAGGCGCTTTTCCGGTCCGGTTTCGGCTTTTAGGTTTTTCTTTTGAGGTCTCGCTCAGAATCACAAGCAATGAGGTCCGCGAAGCGGAGAGAGGACTGGGCACGAGCGGTCTTTCACCTACTCGTCCCAATCCCCCATTACTGTAACTGACGCGCCAACTTTCTCGTCACATTACCCCAATACTTGGCTGTGTTCAACGCCGAAGTAAAAAAGTTAAGCGCTAAACGTACGACTATCCCCATTACTGCAACTGACGCGCCAACTTTCTCGTCACATTACCCCAATACTTGGCTGTGTTCAACGCTGAAGTAAAAAAATTGAGCGCTGAACGTACGACTATGACCGCCTGCTTAGCAGCTGTATGTCACATGGTACAAGATACGCCATATTGGAGAGAAAAAGGAAGGTGCCAGACTCCGAAACAAAACAAAGTTAACTAGAAAAGTGTGATTTTTCTTTATTTACATTTCCCAGTGGAGTGTTGTCACATTCTTTTGCTCTCCAATATGTCGGATTTTGTAACATGTTGCCTGTAGCTGCAAAAGGTCTACTGATACGAATACTGGTGCACTGACAAGTAAAATATTCATCACATGGTGAGACACAAAAGCCTGATGCACAATAAAACTACGAGTACAGTACTAGAAATATACAATTTGATTTTATAGAGTAAGATAACACTTCCTCTCCCTAAAAGCTGCTAAATCGCCTTGAACGCGTAATTACAACTTTATACTTCAGGGGTGCTGGTAAACTCAGAGAAAGGCATTCAACCCCACATACCCCCTACCCAATGTTATTTTGAAAGTTCGAAATGTCACGACAACTACGCCTGAATGAAAATAAAATTTTTCGGTACTGACTGAATTAGCTATTGAAGCTTTAGAGTTGCAAGTGTAGTAGTCAGTAGACGAAGGCGTATGATTCTCACGTCATTGAACAATTTCGCTGTTATCTCGATATCATCACATCTGGCCAAAAATCCGGTGAACATTATTTTTAAAACCGGCTTCCAACAAAAAGTATTTCCTCTCTTTTTTACAACATCTTAGTATGAGAAACTTGGGGCACAAGCAAAACAATCCCGAAAAAGCGACAACAAATTTATGTAAGTTATCTCATAGACTTACAGAGTACTGTACTGTATCTTCGGGTGTTTGTATTGGTTGTTAGAAAAATATGGTGTAGTTGCAATATTAGACACAAACACTTACAGAACAGATCTCTGTTTTACTAGGTTCAAGAAAAGTACAGGCTTTACAAGGAAAGACTTGAGAAGGTTTTAACACTGCACAAGGCCCCTATGTTGCATGCTAAAGAAAAGTTTGAAGTTCTAGTTTTATAGCACACGAGTTTAAATAATTTGATATTTGGCTAGGTTCAAGAGAAATTCAGACTCTACAAGGAAAGGCTTGATAAAGCATTAGCTTTGCATGGGCAGAAATCAGAGGTTTCCTCAGATGAAAAAGAGGAGATAAGACAAGATAGCGTCACAACTGAAGGTGAAGGAACCAAGGAAAGTGATGGGAGTAACACAAAGCCGACAGAAAATGCTAAAACCGACACTAAAGCTGGACAACCAGAAGAGTATAATTGTTCAACATGCTAAATATTAACTAGCTGTTGTTTTGTTGATAGTTATAATTATAGTTAGAATAAGAACTAATATTTATAAGAAACATTACAAATGTAACTACTTTGTTCTGAAGTTTTGTAGTCACATGCTGTGTTCGCATTAATTTATAAGGAGCAAAGTGTGTTTGAGATCATAAATGTATGTAAATACAATATTAATTACCAAATTATAAGTTGACCTCGTAAGACCTGAAAAAGTTAATAATATACATGTAAACAGCTACTCAAAATAGGTTGTGAAAGCATTGTACTATGATCACACCAAAGGGCTCGTGTGTATATACAGAAATTGCAAGTGACGCGTGGAATGTTTTATGGTATCGCACGTGAAAGCATTCCATAACTGGTAGATATAATATACACCTAAATCGAAAAAGGTCTTATGCAACAATCTACAATGCAACAAATCCGACCCAGACCGCAACGCACCATGGATGTAACGAAGTTTTGAACAGTATTGTAAGATGTCTACTATGATACAGTGACATTCGTTCTCCACATTGCATCCAGGGCTAATGCACAAATGTCGCTGTTTCATTTAGGCACCTGCAATGCTATTTAAAATTTCGTTACAACTATGGTGCGTTGCGGTCTGGGAATGCAACAATGCGCAATGCACAATGCAACAAATCAGAAGACAACCTTTTTGAAACTAGGTGTATAAATACAAAATTTGAAACCTTTTTACTTTTTGCAGAGGTCAGCTTGTAATACTTGAGAAAATCGATATACGTCTTGTACATGTATAATGCAGATAGTAAGTTTTTTCTGGGACAAGGGCTACATTGTGTTTCAAGCTGTTGTAGCAGCTATGTTTTGTTAACTATAACGGTGCATGTGAATACAGACAGTATATTGTTTCAGGGGCAACGGTTGTATTCTGTTTTTAGCTGAATTATTAGTATACAGTGTAAATAGAAAATTTCAGTTATACTTAGATAAAATTTGCTTAAATGTAAACTATGACAATCATTTACATGGTTCTGCTAAAACAAAGCTGTAGTGAAAAATACAACTATTCCTTGTTAAACCAGAGAAAGTTTGGTTGGCGCTAAAATAGAAGACAGTGACATATGTAATTCAGATAGTTTTGTTTCTTATATGGGGGTAATGCATTTTGTAGGCGAATTAGTTTGGGGGATATTTCTCCAGTTTTAGGACTAGCACTCCTGGCAGCCATTACCCATTGTCCGTTTACCTCATTCACTGGCGGCAGGGTGATATTTTTTCCGGCCCGTCGAAGCAAAGAATCGTAAGAGGAAAGGGTCTTGGGAACGAGGTTGGTGCTCTACCCCCTCGCATTTGAGGTCTTGTCCTCGTAGTGATGGGCTTCTTGGGTTTCCAGGCCCCCTAATTGTGTACGCGGTTCACATTCTGGGCTCGGTTGCTCAAACGTTGGTTAATTTAACCAAGGGTTAGGCGAAAGTTTAAATTGAATTCCTTTATCTAGAAACACTACGGCCATTTAAAGTGTTATTGAATCACACTCCAAGGAAACTCAAAATGATCCCGAACCAGTCTTTAAGGATGTAAACCAAATCGTGGGTTAAAATCTTAACTTTTGGTTACTTTTGAACAACTGGGCTTAGACAGAAGTTGTGTTCTGAGCTACTAACGCTGCTGCTATACAAATGATTAATGTTACTTTCAATTGCTCTTGTTAATTTGGGTACAAAAATAAGAAACAATTAAAATAACTGTTTGAACGTAGAATTTAAGCAGCTGTATATTTTGAAATAAAATAAACAATCTTACTTACACAATGTGGTCTTTTAAAATCTGTACGCAAAATGCATCAATACTAGACTGACTAGCAAAATCTACTTGTAAAAGATCAGAAAAAGTGAAGTTCAGAATTTGTTTTAATGTGCTATTGGGGGACGCTTTATCTGATTTTTGAAGGGGAAGGAAGATTCGGTCTGTGCAGGACGAGTTTTTTTCCTTTGCTTTTAGTCTTGCATGACATTTTTTCAAAATTCCCCATTCCCTCAAACATTCTACGTCTCAATTTAACAACAGATACAGAAATCGTAACAAGAAACAGTTGTCAACTTCCGTTTTGTTTGCAAGTTTCAAAATAGGCCATAAAAATACAAAGATTACAGTTTTTTACTTCACTGATTCCAGTGGCGGATTTAGGGGAGGGGCCCAGGGGGGCCCCTCCCCCTTTTGACGAAATTTATAAGAAAACGACCGAAATGAGCATTCGGAAGACTTTTTAATGGATTTTGGGCCTCCTCTTTCTAGTATTTTATAGCTTCTGGGCAACTGGGCCCCCTCTTTCAAACATTTCTGGATCCGCCCCTGGATTCACTAGTTGGTATATGCTAATGTAATTAATCACCACGGTGTCGGTGAAAAGCCCAGCATATTCATCTGAGTATCCTGGCCTATTCATCTCCACCTCGGTGAATTGCTCACTATTCACCTCCACTGTGGGAGATAGTTGTTAACTATTCAGCGTTGCAGTGGCATTATTATTGCACTGTTATCAGTTTACATCTCTGACATTGCTGTCACAGCACAGTTAAGTACACCGCTGTCACACTATTGTCAACACCACCCATTTCAAACTAGTGGCAGTTGTCACCGCTGTGACATTAGTGTGGACAGTGGTGTAGCAGTACTGTAAATCTCAACCTCTCCACAGATTGGTTCTTGACCTGCTCTTTGCCACAACTCTTTGTTTGCTAACTTTTCTATCCATGCATCGGATTCTGGTTATTGTTCGTAAGCACTTATTGACATAGTTTGGATCTTCCGTCGGCTCTTCTTTGTTGTTCGCCAAGTCTCGCAGCCATAGAGCAAAATTGTTTTTACTGTTTTAACAAAGGAATTGAAAACTAAAGCTTTGGTTTTATTGAAAGCATTCTAGACTTGCAGATCTCTTTGCGCATGTGGATATGACTCGTGCTTCTGGTTAACACATCTTTGTCTGCACCTGTTTGCTTGTCTACGGTGCTGCCAAGGTACTTGAGTGACTCTACTTCCGCAATCGGCTCCTACACTTTTTTTATTAAGAACACACTTAATAAGAACAGTGAGGCTCAAATCGCCGGAAAAAATAAGAACAAATTAAGAACAATTTGAGGCTGAAATGAAAATTTAAAAAAAGAAAGAAAAATAGCAAAATGAGTGTGGCAAGCTTATCATAAAACAGAGCACCGCACATTAAATAAACATGTAACTTGATACAGTACATGTAATGAATACCATTAAAATGACGTGTCTTGCATGTACACATGTTCTTGAACTAAAAACTGGGCATACATAAACACCGGAAGGCCTTTCAAACCGATTTTTAACCTTGCAGTTAAGAACAAAATAAGAACAATTTGAGCCTCAAATTGTTGAAAAAATAAGAACATTTGAGTCTGGGCAAAATTTTACTGGTTCTTAAATGTACTTCCAGTAATGGTCAGTAACATCGCGGTGTTACAGGTTGTGCTTGGTCTCAGTATTTTGGTCTTCTAGCCAATTTTCGGGCCACTTTTTGCGGAGTTTATTGCTAGCCGTGTTGTTTTATCCTGCATCTCTTTCTGGTTCTCATATAACAGATAAATCGTCAGCAAAA
This sequence comes from Umimayanthus nakama, assembly GCA_027574985.1. Classification (NCBI taxonomy): domain Eukaryota; kingdom Metazoa; phylum Cnidaria; class Anthozoa; order Zoantharia; family Parazoanthidae; genus Umimayanthus; species Umimayanthus nakama. The sequence goes on along the minus strand of JAOBRG010069779.1, from coordinate 8,263 downwards.
TCAAGGTCGTCAAATTGTACCCAGGGACTGCACCGAAAACCTTTTTTCTACCATTAGTTGTTGATTTCATGATCCAGTCAATCACTAGCAGAAAGAGAAACGGGGATAGTAGGCATCCTTGGCGGAAACCCGTGGACACTTAAATAAGTTGCAGTAATAACTGGAGAAACTTCAGAAACGCGCAATGCGCATTATTTTTCCTTCTATGCATTACAAAGTAGCACTTGCGACTGCTGACCTACCTAGCATGTTTGAGCGTAGGGAAACCATTACAGCAAAGCTCTTTAATGATGTTGTTTCAAACCCCAATCATAAGCTACATAGCCTCCTCGCAACCAGAAACCAGTCCAAATACTCCTTAAGAAGTGACAGAACATACCATCTTCCAGGAGCCAAAACAAATGGATTGAAAAACACTTTTATATACAGTAGTTGTAGGTTAATTTTAATGGAGTATTGTTTCCATATTTATCTTGTAATTTGAGTTATCCACTTCATAATTTTTATACTATAAATTTAACATATTACATCACACGTATGTAAAGTTTTTAATGTAATTAGATGGCTGCAATTTTAAAACTCATTACAATCTATCTAATTATCATAAGAAAGAAATTTATAAGCACGTCTATTGTCAGGTTGTCTCGGTCTCATGCAAACCGTGAAATGGACTATTGGCGCCATGCACAAAGACACTACTGAGAGGGCCCTGGGAGGGGGGGGGGTAGGGAGGGTAAGATCTCGATCCCATTTACCAGCCAAGTTTTTCTTAAAATCCCAGTCCCAATTATTAGAAATCCCAGTGTATCAGATGAAAATATAAATTCCGTTCCCATTTTCTACTGTTTTACAGAAGGCAAATCCCATTCCCAGTAACTCAAATCCCCTTATCCCAGCTTAAAATATAGCAAATCCCAGCTTCCATTTTACCCCTTCATGACCCTCTACTGACTGAATGGCATTCCTTGATAGGTAGCTTCTATCACGGAGATGACATTATCAGGAATCTGACACAGTGTATCTCTGTGTACGCTGCCGAAGAAACTCTTCTCATAATCGATTACGATAACGTGTACGGAAGAGTTCACTCCCTCGTTCCATCCAGTGCCTGCTCCACGAGGATCCGTAGCGTGCAAATTTGGTCAAAGCGGAACCCGACCTGCTGGTCTCTTAGCTTGGCATCCGCTGCAGTTTTCATTCCGCCAAACAATGTGCTGCAGGATCATTTTCAGGGATTGACAAAGCTTGAAACCTCTGCACGCATTCTCTCAAGTTAGTACTCTTCGGAAGTGTGATCAGTTAACAATAATAATAATAATAATAATAATGATAATAATAGTAATAATAAATAATAAATAATTTATTTCTATGGCGCGAAACCCTCTTTCCACTCGCCTGGCACCCTAGCCCCGTCCCAAATCGTCTTAAACAAGCTGCTTAGTATATGCATTGTTGACGTCATGTCAACTTTCAACACCTCTGCTGGTACCCCATCTGGTCCCGCCACCTTGCCATTTTTCAACATTTTGATGACTCTCTTTATTTCTGATTTTCCTGACATATCACATTTCAAAGGGAGTTTATCCTCAGCTGATAGAAAATCAGGAAGGTCGTCTGGAGGTGGTCGACTGATTCAGCAGTTCCTTAAATGCTCAGCCCATCGCACAAGTTGTTCCTCTGCTGTGTTCAGAGAGTTTCCTTGCTTGACAATGAGTGGTTTTCTCTTCATGTTGGTACTTGCCAGACTTCTTTGTAGTTGCGACTGAACAGCTTCTTGAGTCGATATTTCTTAATCTTAGTGTCTTTCGTACCCGTCTAGCTAAATCATCTGCAAAGTTCCTCTTATCACTTTTAACCTATTGGAGAGCTTTTGAGTACTGCTCCTGCGCCTTTGATTTTTCTGCTCGTGTCCAGTTATATTGTTTACCTATGATTGCATGGCAATTAGTGTACGACCCACTAATTAATTTGCATAGTAACAATCATCACTAAATTAGCCGCTGTTGCCATGGTAACAAAACCAAAAATCCAAGGTGGCCACCGATGGCCGCCTTCTTGGATTTTCGATTTTTGAGATTTTGCCCAAAATTAAGAAATTTTACTGGAAATAGCTAGAAAACAACCGTTTTTATGCAAAAACTATGAAATAAGTAGAGTAATATAAATAACTGGAAGTTTTTTTATCATTTTTGTTCCAAAAACTGGAAAGTTTGACAGCAAACTCTGGATTCAGGCCTTTCCTATGAAGACGTCACTTATTTAGTGTCAAATAATGTGTTCAATATCGAGGAACAGTTATGCATTTCTCAAGGGGCAAAAATATAAGACCAAAAAAAACAAGGGGGAAGGGGGTACAATGAACCCCCCTGCCAGTTTAAGGGTTAAGTTTAATTAGTAGGACAAACGGGATGAGTGGAGGAGTCGATCATTCTTTTCAGCCCCTGCTATGGGATTTTTGTCAACTTGGAAATTCAAAGTTGATCACTCGAAGGTCGGCCTCTGAAAGTACACTGTTTTGATCTGATGTATGAGAAAAGCATTTGTTTGATACAAATCGTTATAGCTTCTTCATGAACAAGAATATTTTCGAGATCAGTTCAAATAAAACCCCATGATTCCAAAGGTTTCTTTAAGTTAATACAAATTGAATAAATTGCCCGAGTTAGAACTAATCACCAAACGCAAACATCATCTCGATTACTCTCTCAAGCCTCACTTCCCTTCTCTCCAGCCCTTGGAGGAAGTTCCAGAATCCATTGCACACCAGTTTCCCATGATGCATGTTGTGTCTGCCATATCTGCATTAGTGCGCAGGGTTCCGGAAGTTAGCAACTCATATAATAAGACCTTTTTAAGAGTTTCAAAAATATCACAAATTTGGAAAATACAAGGCCTATTTTTTCTATAATTCTTTATTAAAAGTTACAATAATGGTTAACTAATGTAACTTCAATCAGGCAACAACAGTTTTGGTATAAAACAAGAATGTAATGAGGCCCTTCCACATGTAACCCGCAGCGCCAGGTAGGTTGGCCACTGAACAGCAACTTGTTACAGCTACTGCCTGCATCAGAACTCCTTTATACTTGAAACCTTCAAACCAAGCAAAACTAGCAAGTTGTCTCTGAATGAATTACAGTTTGCCAAACCATTCAACGGTGACACAAAATATGTATGGATGTGTTACAATTAAATCTAACTCAGAATTCTTCTGAGTTTCTTGACTTGAACACATACCTTGTGATCGGCTCTTGTGCACCACAGAGTTTAAATGTATAATAATGAAATCAATAAACACATGAGTCTGTGCGTCACTTAGCTGGCAAATGTAAATTAAAACCGTTCGAGATCTTATTTAAAGAGAGCAGTCTGCTCTCAGAGAAAGCTTCATGGTTCTCAGTCTATAGTCGGACAGGTAGATTTCAATGTCATATGTAATCAGTTCAAACCTTAACCATGGGATATGAAAATCAAAAATAACTTTTTTGTGGACTTTTTTAACTCCACAGGACCCTTGGTGTTTTTGAAATACAAAACACTCAAGAAAACTGATTTTTTAAAAAAAGGTCTTACCTATATTAAAATTTTTGTTAGTTACAAACATTTTCTCTAAACAAAACCTAGATTCAAGTGTGACATGTAAAGAATTTGAAACGATTCAAAACATCAGTTTGATCACTCAGGCAGTTTGTTAATGAGTCATATTTTTCACACTGAAGTAAGTTGTAAATTTTGTGAGCATAATTTACAACTTCGACTGGACCCTCTCATAGTGCGGCGATATCTTCAGTTCTTTCTTGGCTGTCCTGAAGGGAGGTGATCCGAAGAGGCTTCCCAGGTTGCACAGAGCCAGAGATTGATACTCAACTTACACCAAGTCCATACTCACACCACCCCTTCTTCACACAATCTCAACTTTCCATTTTAAACTGCTGTTAGAATCAACCAGTCAAGACTCTGCCCTGGTTTGCATACAATTTGACATCCTCTCAATGTGCAGAGCTCTCTCAACACAAGTCACCATCACCACCTTGCAAAAACTTATTGTATGCACTTCCCTCTGAAGTAGCCACATCATGTTAGGCGCACTTTTCAACCCCTGTCATGCATAAATTGCAGCAAATTTTTTTGCGTCTATAAAGTAACAATTGTCTGTTTGCTTTACACATGACTCAAAACAAGGGGAAAGTCAACATGTATTCGAGGGTACGGCAAATCAACGACTCCTTCGGGGATTAAATGTTCTGTTATCTTCCTCATCCAAGCTTTCTGCCCACGTTTCCTGGGCCGGACTTCTTCATAAAACTCATGAGCTAAATCTCCATCTTCGTCCATGTACATAGAGCTAAAAATACAGAAAAAAAAAAGATTTAACAGATTTATTTAAAATTACTTAATGAATATTTAGTAACAGATGTACCAGTTAATATGGGTTTCTGTTCAGTTTTGAATTAAGTTTAAAAGGTCTAACAGTGTGAGTCATGTTTGCTGTAAACTGAAATGGCTGATTTTTGGTATATTTTGAGTGATCACTGAAAATGTGTCTTGTAAACCCTACGGTAAGTTTCCATCTTGTTACCCCCCAAATGCACAAAAATATAGCCAGATAAGTAAAGTTCACTTACCTAATTGCATTTGTGCTGTTTGGTGTGATTTAAATGGGTTTTGGGAAGGACTCCTCTCTAATCATTGATTACTGTAGGAGTTTCATCACTACTATCGGTGATTTGACCTCGGTGTTTTTGTAATATTTGAGTTTGACAACCTTGATGAAAAGTCATTTGAATTTTTTAACCACATTGAGACAGGACCCTAGGCAAGCATAATAAATATGTTGAAGGCGAGTTTCATGCAAACTTGAGCAAGCTTTTCAGCTGATAAGGGTAGCCCAATTTGAATAACTTTTGGTGATTTCTTGCAAAACAAACCTCCTTCCACATGCTGGAGGCTGGCTTGCAAGCAACCATTGTAAGTTGCAAAATTTTGGGGAAGTTCTGGAGCTATCTGTGCCGGCTGGCATTAAAATTTGCATGCCTTGTGTTTCTTCTTATTTCTTGGAGGGCACATATTCAACAATTTCGGTGTTTTCAAATACCTTTCTGTAAGCTGTGAATAGTACATTTATGTACAAATAAAAAGTATTAAATGAAAAAATCAACAATTTTGGAGGAACTCTTCCCAAACCCCCACAAAATCACACAAGACAGCACAAACGCCATAAGATAAGTGGACTTTATTTATCTGGCTATGTTTTGGCACATTTTGGGGGTCATACGATAGAGACCGTAGGATTTATGACTGAGACATTCTCAGCTATCACTCAAAATAAACAGACAATCAGCCATTTCAAACTTCAGTAAGTATATGGAATGACTGATTAAACTTAATGATGTCACACAGCCTTACTCACACTGTCAGATTTGTCTGCTGGTGACCACGCCATGCAACACATGTCAAACCATGCCACATTGTTGTTGACCTTGTCCCCAATCAGATTGTATTTTGTGGTAGATGCAAATGCACAGAACTACACATTTTGACCAGAATTGCACATTTTTGCAAATAATTTCAAAATCCATGGCCTAAAGTTTTGAAAATGACAAAAAAGTATTGACTGATTATGATCATCTTTAATGGATGATAACTTAATCTATCCATTTCAATTTTTCTTAATTTAATATTAAGAAGTTTAAATTTGTTAAGTATTTAAGTAAATTTAAGTATATTTTTTTTTAACATCGATTTTAAAACGGTCTGGTCCAAGACGTAATATGCGGTGGTCAAATCTGGACAAATTGTGTGTCTCAACTCTGCCACTTGTGACTTGGACATAACAGCAGATGAGATCAATCCCAACGTTATGGCAGGCCATAAAACCCAACCACGAAGATTATCAATAATTAGTTTGTTCTGTGGTCCCATGCATAACTATTATAATCAGCCAAGTCTGTTAAACAGGATGCAGGTGATGAGGTCATTTGAAACAGAACAATTTTTAAATTCGATGCGAGTTGATTTGCTTCCCTGCCAATGCTTTTCTCGAAGACCTGATCGCTAGTTAGCTGGGAACAGACTAACAAGAGAAGAGAGACAAATGTTCTAGTAGCTAAAGAGCGACAAAAACCGGCATAAAGTTCGTGTAATATTCTCGAATGAAACGACTACATTAGGCTTAGCCATAAGGAAGAGCGAGCAATGTTCATGATCATAGTTCGAACCTAAATCAAGCACTAGTAGTTAAGCACGAGTCTCCAGTTGACCGAAATTTAACACCTTATTAGTCTGTTTCACGCAAAACTACTTTTTTTCTTAAACTTCCTTCACGTTTATGTGGGAATCATTGAAACCAACAGCAGTATTGCTGAACCTACATCTTCACAAAATACTTGCCTTTTTCGTTGGCGAACAAAAGGCGATGCACGTCTTGTAAGGGCGCCAGATTCCCCCTCATTTCCCTCTGTTCCTCCGCAGCCTGTCCACCCGGAGAAAACCGAGCCCATTTTTAGGAATTTCTCTTTTTGTGGTAAATTTACATCTCGTAAAAGTGTTTCACAAGCAAATTTTTACAGCCGTCGTCTTCATGCAAACCTCGAAGAATGCTGTTGTTGTGTGTGGTTACAAAGCAATGACCTCGTTCCCAGGGCCACGGCACAGCCAAGGTGGTCAAACGTCTGGAATGTATGCAGCGCCTATCTACTGTTCACAAAAACACTTTCTTGCAACGCCTAAAATGTGCACGAACAAAAAATGACATAAACAAAGACACATACAAAAACACAGGCACTTCACTTTTGTGTTTCTTTGACGTTTATCGTTACTTAAACTACTTAAGGGCAGTGTCGATTTCACAAGGTAAACAGTCAATGACGGCTAGTCAGTAATACTACTATCATCGTAAGCACTGAGTAGTTTCAAAGAGATAACTTAACTAGAAGCATTTGAAGAAAAACAGCTGGTGCAATGTCCAGCTGGTAAGCTGAAGGGTCAAATTAGATCAATGCAGTTGATCTGGGACTGACTTCTGAACAGGCCGGTACGGCACGGTGTTCACTCAAGTGCCGTACCAGATTTGTCCAGTAATGCTACTAAGTAAGGGTTTTTGCACAAGACACTTATGAAAACGGTACAGCTGATGAAGCTAAGCAGCCAGGTCATAAAATTATATATAGGGATATGAATATCAGAAATTAAGTCGATGTACTCAGTACTCAAAACGATACGGTAACAATAACAGTGAACACCGGCAGACATCCATATACACACACACACACACACCCTTGCAAACAGTATCCATCATACACTGACAGAGCCAGTGTTGTTCTTTATAAATTTGTTCTTTTTTCTCAAAGAGCGGGCAACAACAACAACAACAACAATTTTTTTGTTGTGTCTAGAAACTACATGAGCTTTTATGTGCAGTTTAATGTGTTACAATGAAAGCGGGCAAAACCTTAACTTTTTTGGTTTTCGAGGTGTCATATGTTGTCCTTCCTCACTATAGTTAGGCTGAAGAAGGTTACTGATACAGTAAAAACCCGCGAATAAATACCTGTATTTTTGCAAGTTAGGCTAAACAGGTTCTTACATAAATTGTATGTAACAAAAATATAGGGTCTTTAGGTTCTTAACGGGGTTCTTAATTTCGGGGCTGAAGTTTTACAATGGCACTGATGGTTATATTTAAAAAATTAAGAACCTGATTTCAAATTTTAGGCTAAATAGGTTCTTACATAGAGCGGGGTATAACTGGTAAGTTTTAGCCCAACAGGTTCTTCAAAATTAGGTTCTTACTCGCGGCCGGTTTTTACTGTAGCGAGTTTTTTAGAGCTGTTTTAAAATAAGCAGACAGAGCCGAAGATGAGATAAGATAAGATATGATACAATACGATAAGATAACATGAGATGAGATAAGATACAATAAGATAAGGTTAAATAACAGATAAGATAATATAAGAGATACGATAAGATAAAGAAAAAGATAAGATAGTGTTTAAGAGATGAGATGAGATAAGATAGAATAAGAAATAAGGTAGTATGTAAGAGATAAGATTGGATAAGATACAAGATGAAATATGAGATAAGATAAAATAAGAAAAGAAAAGAGAAGAGAAGATGAGACAAAACAAGATGAGATGAGATGAGGTGACAAAAGAGAAAAGAAGAGACAAGACGAGAAGAGAAGAGACGAGAAGAGAAGAGAAGAGAAGAGAAGAGAAGAGAAGAGAAGAGAAGAGAAGAGAAGAGAAGAGAAGAGAAGAGAAGA